>KE772122.1:10354-35964 GCA_000465285.1 Eidolon helvum | reverse complement strand
TGGGGATTGCCCGAGTGCGGAAGGTAGGTGAGGGGGGTTCCCTGGGCGGGTTAAACACCCCGTTCGTGGGGATCGGGGCGTCTTGGCATCGGTGAGTGGATGGGTGAAGGGGTTTCCAGGGGTCTCAGGGTGTCTCCCTCGGGTGCGTGTGTGTGTGCGCGCGCGCGCGCACGTTCTCTTGAGCTTGGCCAGCAGCAGAGGGCCTTGCTGGAGTGGTGCTGTGCTGTGCTGGGCCTGGGGCCCTCGAGTCCTGGGAGAATCTCCTACTCCAGGATGGGGATTGATAGGGCTGGTGCTGAGGCGTCCGGATTTGATGTGGGTTTAGGGACTGAAGAAAAGAATAAAGAGGGATTCCTTTCCAAGGGGGATCCCTCACTAAGGGGATCCCCATTTCCGTGGCGGAAAAGACTATCCGGCATCATTCCTTTCTTTTCCCGCTGTTCCCAGTTTTCAGGAGAAAGCAATGCCAATAGCAGTCATCCTTTGTAGGATTTATTGGAGTGAGACGTTTGCATCCTTCGGGGGCGGGGGCGATGGGGGAGATAGCTTCCACCTCCATCTGTACACAAACAGCCCTTCCCCCAAACCTCCCGCAGGAAGTGGCCGGGAAATGGCAGCTGTGCGTTTGCTGCTGCGTCTCTTGTTTTGAAATGTCCATTTTAATCAGATTTGGTTTCATTTTCTGAGGCCTTCTGGGCAAGCTTGAATCTTTCCAACCATGTGGTCTGAGAGTCCTTTCGTTCGACTTTTTTTTTTTTTTTGTCAACTTAATTTGTCAACTGGAAGCATTCAACTGCCATTGGCTCACTGATCCTGATCCCTCCTCTAGAGCATCTCTGTTGCCTGTCTTGATTTTTTTCCCTTGAGCTAGAGGTCATAGAGAAGCAAACTCACTCATTCACCAGCAGGGCTACACTTTCAGTACAGTGTCGCAAATTTCCTCAGGGTGGAACTGCCAGGAGGACTTGGGATCTTTTGTGGCATGAGAGTAGCCTTTTGGAATCTTGCTTAATATATTCTTAAGTACGACAGTTTTCTGTATTGGAGAGCACCTGAGCAAGTGAACTCATGAGGTGAAGAAGGGTAGATTCTGAGAGGTGGAAAAAGAGGGAATGAGGAAGCTTTAACTGTGAAATAGATTTGTGTGTTGGGATAGGGACTGATTTGCCAGTGAGAGAATGGTGAGTTTGTTCCTCACTGGTGATTCTAGCCTAAGGATAGTCTGTCCATGTGGAAAGCATGTTATCCGACAGGGTGCTGGAGAGTTTACCTTCTGCAGAGCCAACTAATTAGGAGTGCTTGCTATCAAATGACTGACCCTTCAGCCCATAAAAGTCATCTTCTCTCTTACCTTTTTGGAGCACAGTTAGAGATTTTCCTCTGTTCTGTGCAAAGGCATGTGTCCAAATTTTCTCTTTCTCCCACTTGATAACTTCAGGAGATTTCTACAATGGCATACAGTGATTTGACTGTGTACTATATCCCCCGGCACTTTGTTAGACACTGAATTTGGTTAGAGATGAGTTGGCTACAGGATTTTATATTTTGAGTGATGAGGTATTGAGATCATTTGGACTATCCTGAAAACTGCTGAAGCCTAGCACTTAAATAACTTTTAGTATTTTCCATTCACAGACCTCCTACCTGAATTGTACATTCCTAGAATAAAGGTTCAGATTATGAACAGATAGTTGTATATGATTATGTGACAGCAGCAGCATCACTTTTGAGATAGCATCATTGCTCCTTTCACTGGGGTTGTTAGGATTAATATTCTGGGAATAGTAAAAACAAGTCTAATGTTATTGTCTTTTTTCTTGCCCCTCTGCTTAACTCATTAGTTTGAATTGCTTTCTGATAGGATTTATCACACACTGAATTTAAGTTCCCCTTTCTTCAACCTTTGTTTATCTAAATTGGGAGCTGACAGAATAGTAAATTGATTTTCCTTGTTGGGGGTTAAAAGGGTGAAGTAAAGAGAAAGACCACTTTTCTCTCGGATCTTTAAAAGGAATAGAAGTTGGTTTTGAGAAATTAGGTACTGACTTCATTCGAAAATGATTGATCAGAAAGCTGAATGAAACACCTTTCATAGCCTTGTAAAATGGATGCATTTTTCTATCAGAGAAGTGGATTTCTTAATATTGACCTTTTTTTTTTTTCTCTTTTCTTTCTCTAAAGGAGAAAATTTGAGGTATAGAGAGAACTACGCCGCTGACCTCAGAGCCAGTCAAAAATCTAGAATGCCCTGAGAGGCTTCCCTTGCAGTCTTGTGGTTCTGGAATCAGGTGTTGCCAGGAGAGAAGCAAAGCTTGTTAAGGTTACTGAGTGTGTCTTCTGGCTGTTGACCTTTCTTACCACCTCTGAAGTGGTCTCTATATTCTTTTACTGTTAAAATAGTGTGGAAGTTAGTTCAATAACTGGTACAATGTTTGACCTTGTGTGAGATGTATTCCATGAGCCAAAGTTTTGACATCTTAGGACATAGAGTGAAATATAAAACTCTTGAGGTATTTCCTGGGGCAAATCTTCCTGATTTGTTTCTTGGGGTATGGGTGTCCTCATATATCTCATAGCCTAAGATTAATACTTTATCGGCATTGTTACATATGAGTCAGAAGGACCATTTGTTACCAGCTTGCTAGTCTGCATAATTTTGAAATTTATAAAATTCTGCAAAACAAGCTTTGAAGAGCTTTGGACTTTTTTCTTAGATTGGGTCACTAGCAATAAGTAGAATTGTGTTATTATTTTACTGAGTGTTTTGTCCTTTTGATTATAAAGAATAAAGGATATTTTACAGAATAAAAGGGTAATGCAACCTAATTAAAAATTCATCAAAAAACTAAAACACGAGGATTCTTGAGACAGATGGTCTCATTGCTTTTAGTCTCCTGGTATTGGACTCTTATAATCTGCCTCAGCAAACGGGGTCCTTAACTTGCCTGCTCAGCTTGGGATTTTGTGGGGAGGGAGACATCCTTTTGAAGGAAAGATGGAGTCCTTAACTGTTAGAGCTGAATTTCTAAGAAACAATCAGAGAGAGCTGAAAGAGGGAAATAACCTTGTTACAACCTCCAAAGTATGGTTTTTAGTGTCCTGCAATTTCAGAGGCATTTCTAGTCTTCTGACAGTGAAGTGGCAGAAACCCTAGCCTGGATCATTATATGGTTGCTTTATTCAGTCAACAAATATTTTAAAACTTACTTTGTGCCTTGGGTATTCAGTTAAATCAAGCAGAACATTTTAGAGCTTAATAGAGAATAATTTAGAGCTTAAATTTATTGCCTTTTTATATCCTTAGTACTTCCTTTTTCCTATTTTCTTCAGAGGATAGCTGTCTAAAATACATCAAGATTTAGGGCCTTTCTTCCCTCTAGAAATCATTATCTCTGTGAAGAATGAAGCTGAATTTTTTGGTTCTGAGACTAGTAGGAGCAAAAACCATAACCTTTATTGGATGAGTAAGCTGATAGTGGTAGAAAATATACATCTATTTATTCCTTAATCCAAACCGTGGGTTCAATAGGTAAGTATTTCCTTGGGCTTTTTTACGTACTTAGCACTAAATTAGATGTTGCAGTTAAAGTGGTAGAACTTAATATCTGATTGATGCTGTAGAACTTACATAGTTTAGAAGAAATAAGGACAGAGAGCAATCATCTTTCTGTTCTTCTGAGCAGCCTGGACATGGCAATTGTATTTGAGTAGCCTCCCTTGGTATATCTTCTTTCATCATCTTCCTCCTGCCTTGCTTTCCTGACTAGAAGGAAAGGGGGTTAAGGAAAGGACATTTTGAGAGCCTCAGTCAGTACATGCTGTAGTCTGAGTCAGAGTTTGAAGAGAAAATTGTTACCAGGGCTGTCAGGATGGGCTGCGCATACCGAGGAAGGGACTGCCACAGTGTCTAGCTGGATGGTGTTAATGTGTGTCTTGTCTTTCTGTGGCTTGGCACTGGGAATTCAGTATTGGTAAAGAAAAACAGCTTAGCCAGGGAAGGGATTTTTAGATGTTGAAGTCAAGGCATCCTTGTTTGCAGCATCAGGAACTGAGAATAGTGAAAACTTTCCCAGGGTATGGGATAGGAATAGGGAATGGGACAGCTTTTGTATTAAAGCAGGGTTTTGCAATCTTAGCACTATTGATATCTTGGGCCAGATAATTCTTTGTTGTAGTGGGCTGTCTTGGGTATTGCAGGATCATTAGAAGCATCCCTAGCTTCTACTTAAAAGATGCCAGTAGCATATACCTTTTGTCATTACTAAATATCCCTTCAGGGGGCAAGATCATTCCTGGTTGGGAACTGCTGTATTAGAGTATGGTGGGTGAATCCAGAGATATGTAAATTAAGAAATATTCTTTATAACACTCACAGTTGTAGAGCTACAACATAGTGCTATGATTTATTTACTATACAGCAAAATTCGTGTTTGCTGTTCAGTAAAGGTAAACATTTGAAATCTCTCGTCTTTCAGAAAAAAAAGAATTAGTAACCTATTTGTGGAGTTTTGGTATACTATATGGGAAGAAAGAATCAAAGAGCTTTAGGGACTGCCACAGTGTCTAGCTGGATGGTGTTAATGTGTGTCTTGTCTTTCTGTGGGTAGCCTCAGAGGTCTGAGTGTTAGGATTGGTCAGGGCACCTGCAACAGTGTTGAAATCTGTAATACTTATTTCAACACTTTGTGCATTGTCAGCCTTTTTCTGTTAAAACCATGTCACAGGTCCACAGAGAAGTAATTCTTCAATTGCAACTGAGAGAAAAACAACTTATTTGGTCATATGGCAAGGACTTTACTGCTTCAAGCTTAAGGGGCACTGTCCCTTAACTCTTATAAAGGAAGCATAGAGACTCTTAAGAGATCCATTTACATACTACTGGGACTGGGCTGGGTGCTGGCCTTGATTGTACTTCCTGGTCATGAGAACTGTCTGCTATTCTGGGGGTTTGGGCACTGACTGATTTCTTTTTTCATTTGGCCAAAATCCTATTAGTTCAAAGGGAGACACTCTTTTGCTTTACTGTTGTCCTTACTAGTTCTAGATGGGAGGGCATAATTCCCCTTCAGGCTTCGTTGCGAAAAGCATCTTGGATAGGAAGGTTAAAATGAATAACTTTGGGTTTATTGCTGAAAGGAGCTGTCTACATCTTTTTTTGCATTCCCATGCTGTGATCCCATATTTAAGAGATATCTGAAATTAAGTGTCAATTTGCCTATAAGGAGTCTGACTGGGAAGATTATCCCTAGTTATGTAGTATCTTTTATGCTGGTAATGGTTTAAATTATATTTGTTATATTTCGATCTTTTGGACCTGATTTTTGAAAACTAAGCAACCTTTATTCTTTTTGTCTAATAATATTAGTAGCTAACATTTGTTGAGTGTTTGCTGGATGACAGATACTGCTAAGGCCTAGATTTTCTCATTTAATTCTTACAAGCTCAAGAGATGGGTACTAAAGTTCTTACTAATGATGAAACTAAGGGTCAGCAATGTTAAGTGATTTTTCTAAGATCACACAGCTAGTGGTAATAGAGCTGGGATTTGAACCTAGAACCTACTATGTTGCGCTGATCTCACTGCACAGCACGAAGAGTATTTTATGTTTCTAAGAAGCCTCTTGTAAATGAAGTGATTGTGGTCCCCACGACCCTTCAGTAGAGGCTAGTGGGGAAACGGACCTCAGGCACTAGATAACTTCCCATTCCTTTTACTTATCTGATTTCTGTGAGCCATCTATTTATTCTTATTAGCATATAATTTATGGGACAGGAAGTGCTGTGCTTTCCTGTAGAGGCAGAGAGAGGGTCTATCATTGAGTAGTCCAGTGCACATAGGAAAGAAGGCATGTGTATGTTCGTGTCTCGTACATACTCTAGGGGAGGTGTAGCTGTGCATAAAACTGGAGAAGGGAAAGGTGGGGATCAGATGAGATTGGCTCTCCAGACAGCATTTCTAGAACTTCTGAAATGAATTACTGAATGTCCTAGTGTCCTTTTTGCTCTGTGGTGTAAGCTTTGGAAGAAACTAACCTAGAGAATTGGGGAATGAACTTTCTTCCTTGGAAGGAAGGATCCAGAAGGATCACTAATCTCATGATGCTTATTTTTTAGATTCTTTACTTCTGAGGAGTGGCCCTTAACTATAGGGAAATCATGGGGGACCCTGAGGTCTTTCTCTATAGATACCCAGTTTCTTCATTGATGCATTGCAGGTTTAGGTTTACTGCTTATTTTAGAGTGAAGATGGGGAAATAAATCAATCCTAAAAAATTATTCCCCTTAAATCAACAAAATAAAAATTGCTTTTATTTTTTATTTTTAAAAAATTTCAGTTAAAGGTGATGAATATAGATATAATTATGGTATTTAGCCTGGAAAGCTTTAGAGTTGTCATGCTGTATACTATGCGAGGTTCATAATTTCATGCTCAGAATTATGTTAAATTCACATGTTACCTACTGATGTCTAATTTGCATTATCTAGTACATTCAGCAACATGACTTGCAAACCTTGGGCAGTAGTTGTACATGTTCTTAACCAATTTATTTATTCTTTAAAAAGCTTTATTCTGGTTCTTTTAAAAAACAGCATATTTAAAACATCACCTTGGTCAGCTTATTACCTCATTGTGAGAGCTTGATAAAGAAATCTTTCTACCTGAATTCTTTTGCCCTTTTAAAAACATAGTAACCCAAGAAGTTGCTTTTTCTGTATCAAGACAGATTATGTCTCTCACATATCAAATTAGTACACACTAGTACATCATAAGTATCTGACATGTCAGACTTAACCAATAATTCTAGCCTCTGCTTCCTATCTTTCTTCTGTCTTCTCTCTTTCAAAGATAAATTTATTCTAATCAAAGGCTTCACTTATCATTCCTCATATTCAAGAGAGGGTGAAAAGCTTTTTTAACCCTAATATCTCCCAGTGAGCCACTGTACTTTATGAATATAAATATCCAGCTATTTCACTCTATGACCTTTTACATTTAAGTCACAAAACCAAAACATTAGGAAGTAACCACAGTAGACATAAGAGAATAATATTTCTTGGGACACTCAGTCAGTTTTTCACCTCTGACTCTTCTCTGAGATGTATATTTGGAGAGAATGGTATTTACTATAGGAGAGGAATACAAGTGTTGCTGAATGATTTAGGTTTTGCCATTATGGTCACCTTTCCTGAAATATATTCTCATTTTCAACCCTCTTTACGAAAGCAAGAATGTTAACTTCTTCAGGTCTCCAGGACTATAGATAGAATAATGTGGGAATTGTTTAACTCAACTATAATAATAATATAAAATAGGATATATATCAGATATGCTTTTTCTTCCATACCCCCATTTCTTTGGCTTCTTGTCAAAAGATGGCTTTGAGAACTTTGTTTGGGACTCCAGGCTTACCTTGAAGGGGGGGGGGGAAGAATGGAGAATGTAACATAGAGGGGTAACTTAGGCTGGGAGTTAAGAGGGTGGGACTCATAGGGGGAAGAGTCCTGCAAGTTTGTATCTTGATTTTTCTCACTAATTCTAGTTCTATAAGGCTGACTTTAAAAGACTATTTCTATAGGGTCATTGCCCAGGTTAGGAGTCTATTTATTCCTCTTTTCCATCCTCCACCCTCCTCCTAGTACTTAGGAGAAGGGTAAGTAGATAGAGGGGAGGGGGCATTCCTTCTAGAAAATTTCAGGTGATATAATCTTGTTTAACCGCCAGTATTTTTTTCCCCTCTCTCTCCCCTCCTGCAGAAATGGAGGCAAACGACCATTTTAACTTTACTGGCCTTCCCCCTGCACCTGCTGCCTCAGGACTGAAACCCTCTCCCTCCTCAGGGGAGGGCCTCTACACTAACGGGTCTCCCATGAACTTCCCCCAGCAAGGGAAAAGTGAGTGTGAGGGCCACATGGCCTGGGGAGGGAGTGGGTATCTTTCCTTTAGAGCAGATTACTGGGACAAGATTTGGCTTCTCTCTGGGATAGTTACTTCACAATAGCTCTGTGCCAGGTGGGGAGGGAGGAGGCGAATCCTCAGAACTCCAGCTGTTGGAAAGAAATCAAGCTTCTAAGAACAAATTCTAGAGGTTTATGGAAGCACCACTTTTAGTTTTGCCTTAAAGTTGGAAGGGGTTAGAAAAACATACTGGCTTTTTCATCTTAGCCTGCTCTTCTGTCAGCCCTGTCCCTTGGCTACTGCCAGAGAGTGGTGAAGTGGCTATGGCTTCTGGTAACCAGGTTGAACCCATGAGAGAGAAAGAGAGATAAAGGGCCAGCCCTCTGAAAAGCTGTTTTTAGAGGTTGGAGAAGCCACCCCAGGACTGAGGGTGGACGGGTTGGGTGAAGGCTGGGATGTGTTTGCCTTTAGTTTGTGCAGTAGAAAAGAGAGCAGATGCTTGAAGTGCCTGTGTCATGCTTGAAGTGCCTCTGCCACCTCCTGTCCTTGAGCATGGAAGGTAGGAACAGGGAGAATTTTAATGGTTACCTAGTTCCCCAGAGAGAAACATCTATAATTCCAGATGGAGGTGTTACTGCCAAGATCAGGTCTTTTTCCGGATTTGGCTTATCATTTGCTCTGTACCATGGCTCTGCCAAGTACCTCTTTAATCTTGCCTGGGTTTCAGGTACTTTGCGTGGAAGCAGAGAAAAGCCCAAATGCTTCTCTTGTTCCTTGCAGCAGGAAAATACTGCCACAGGCTTATACTACCTGCCTTTACCTCCTCTCCTCCACAGATGGGTTACAGACAGATAGAAGCTTCTTTATTTCACTGGAAGAGGACCCCCCACACCAACTTTCTTATATCTTAGTTTCTTTCATTTGATTGTCCTCCAGTCTAGAGGTTGCCATTGGTGTTGAGAACTAAAGTCTACAGTATTGGTTGTGCAGAGATTTTCCCCACTGCATATTACTCTCCAGTGCCTATGGGGAAGTCCAGCATTCTGAGCCGGTATCTTGCTGCTGTGTGACTGCAAATTCTATTCTTAGCCCAGTGCTGGATCTGCATGTGCCGGTGAGGTGGAGGCTGTCCCTTCAGATGCCACTGTGGGACCAAATAGGCCCTGGAGAAAAGGGGGGGCCTGGAGAATTCAGTCATGCTACCCCATAGGAAGAATTCCTCTAGGGAATAAGGATGGGGAAATATGGGAGTCACTGTACAGAATTTGCAAACAGCTTCATTTAAAAAAAGAAAAAAGAAAAAGAAAAAACAAGCCTATGAACATCAGTAGCCAGCTCTCTATTTGTCACTCCTATGGTAGACCAGGAGAGCTCCCCAGCCCCCTACTCAGCAGCCTTCAGCAGCAGTTGCTAAGCTTACATCCACAAGCATCTGGGTTGGGTGTTCCCTGGAGACCAAAAAGCTATAAATATAGCAGAGGGGCAATCCCTCTCCCGTTTACCTTCCCTTTTTCTAGTTAGTACTATTCCTTTGGTAGAGTTGGTAGAGTTACTTGCATACGTACCTGTAACTGACCCTTTTCCCTCCCTCTCTGCCAGGTTTGAATGGGGATGTGAATGTTAATGGCTTATCTACTGTATCTCACACTACTACTTCAGGGATTTTGAACTCTGCTCCCCACTCCTCCAGCACTTCACACCTCCATCACCCCAACGTGGCCTACGACTGTCTCTGGAACTACTCACAGTACCCATCTGCCAATACTGGCAGCAACCTCAAGGACCCACCCCTTCTCTCCCAGTTCTCGGGGGGACAATACCCACTCAACGGCATCATTGGGGGCAGCCGACAACCTTCATCACCAAGTCACAACACTAACCTTCAGGCTGGGAGCCAAGAGTTCTGGGCCAACGGTACCCAGAGTCCCATGGGGCTTAACTTCGACTCACAGGAACTGTATGATTCCTTTCCTGACCAGAATTTTGAGGTGATGCCCAATGGACCCCCTAGTTTTTTCACCTCCCCACAGACTTCTCCCATGTTGGGATCCAGCATCCAGACCTTTGCACCTTCCCAGGAGGTAGGCGGTGGTATCCATCCTGATGAGGCGGCAGAAAAGGAGCTGACCTCAGTTGTGGCAGAGAATGGCACTGGCTTGGTAGGCAGCCTGGAGCTGGAAGAAGAGCAGCCAGGTATAACTATGGGTCTGTGAGTTGGGTTGGGAGAAGGAAAATGGGGCTGTGGGACAGTGGCTTTTAGAGGTGAGGAAAACTTGTCTTTCCAGCTCTCTGCAGTGGAGGCTGATTTGCATGTTGGTGATTAGCAGAGCCAAGTGGCTGGTGTTTTTGTGGCAGCAGCACCAGCTCGAGAGTGGGAGTACAAATTATTTCAAGCTCATGCAGAGCTGCTGGCCTGGAGAGGGCAGGTGGGCGAGCCCAAAACAGCCCCAGCAGACACCCTGCATCAGAAAGTCTTCTTCCAAAATATAAAAAGAGATTGGGGCAATAGCAGGGGGCACTAAGGCCAATTTGACTTGATTATCACAGGACCAGACTGGCTGCTAAAGTGGGCTGAGCTCTAATAGTGATTGGCACTTGAGGGAAAGAAGCAGACAAAGCATACCATTGCTTGTCTACTCACAGTTTCCTTTTTCTGTTGTTGTTTGCATTGGTACGTGTTACCATTCCTCTCATCTTTTCTCTCAAAATAGATAGCCAACTAGTTTACTATTGATTCCAAGTCCAAGGGTGTCCACCCTGTAAAATCACAGAATGGTTTCTCTGATTACTACCTGTTCCCACTGAAATGGGGAAATAGCTGAGAATATGATGGCGTTCTTGTCTCAGACCCCACATTCCTTTCCTCTCTCTTTATCTGCTGTAGGATTTCACTAGTACATCTCTGTTCACTTGCATTATCTTGATATGTTCAGTACCCAACATAGAACTGGCACCCATAAATGTTGAAAGAATGACTATCCTCTAGCAAAGATTTGACTTCTACTGTAACTAAACGAACCAGGTAAAGCCACTGATTTTGACTTTTGCCCTCTCTGGGTATTTTCTAGAACTGAAGATGTGTGGCTATAATGGCTCCATACCTTCTGTGGAGTCATTACACCAAGAAGTTTCAGTCTTGGTTCCTGACCCCACAGTGAGCTGCTTAGATGATCCTTCACATCTTCCTGATCAACTGGAAGACACTCCAATACTCAGTGAAGTCTCTCTGGAGCCATTTAACACCCTGGCACCAGGTAGGCTCCCTTCAACTCACACATGCAGAGGATAGCCAGCTTCTACCACCTGGAAGAGTTCGTAAACCAGGGAAAGAATTTGGGAATCTGGGGCATTGAGTCCTCCAATAATCCTTTGGCAGACCAGTCTCATGCCACTGGCCTAACTGAGCCAATTGCACTCTAAGCTGAATTGGTTCATTTCCCAGGTTCTCTCCCAGTGCTCCTTTTTGCCAAGAGCCCTGGGCTTTAATAATTCACTGGGTAGGGACTTATTACCACACAGTTGGGCTATTTGCATTCTTACTAACTAAAAAGAAGACATTTGCCAATGAACAATTACTTTTTACCTAACCAAAATATAAGAAAGGCCTATTTATGATAGATGCTAGAATTTTATGCTGGTCTGTGGGTTGTTATAGGGTCAGTGCTTTTCCTTCATTTCCACTTGAAGCTTTTACAATTCCTATAGCTCGGGAGAGGCTCGCTTTCAGGGAGAGGCCTGTTAAATTTCCCTAATTTAATATTAGAAAGAACCTTCACACTTTGGAAACTAGAATTGGATATATTCAGATGAATATTTTGAATCTTGCTTTCTGATTTTTCCACCCCCTGAAGAGCCAGTGAGTGGAGGACTATATGGTATAGATGACACGGAACTGATGGGTGCAGAGGACAAGCTGCCTCTTGAGGACAGCCCTGTGATCTCTGCCCTCGATTGCCCTTCTCTCAATAATGCCACTGCCTTCAGTCTCCTGGCAGATGATAGTCAAACTTCAGCCTCTATCTTTGCCAACCCCACCTCTCCGCCTGTCCTTGGGGAGTCTGTCCTGCAAGGTAAGTGAGGAGGGGTAGGACAGAGAAAGTCCTTGACCTGGGAGAAGGTGAGAGAACAAATCCCATAGTCAGAGTCAGGGCCTTTGGGGTGGGATATCTGTGAGAGCATCTTGCTGGGGGATGAGGGGCTTATGGGATAGTGCGTGGTAGAACTAAGGAAGGCACAGGCTACATTCTGGCTTCTCTGTGCCCTAAAGAACTTGTAAGACTTAGAGCTTACAGGAAAAAGGAGGCCAGAGGCTTTACTGGCTCCAGGTAAAAGGTATTTCTTTACACAATGACAGCAGCAGCAGCTTTGCCTTTAATGTTCATGAATGGTTGTGGAGGACAGCCAGTGGGCTACTTGTCTTTTACTAACTCTAGAGAGAAGCCCTTGAAGTAACCCTGTTTAGCTTAGTCCAGGTTAGAGTGAGTAGATTCTCTCGTTTTATATGACACCATTTTTCCTTTACCCATCCTGTCCCTTTGGATTCTAGATAACAGCTTTGACCTGAATAATGGTAGTGATACAGAACAAGAAGAAATGGAGACTCAACCTTCAGACTTCCCACCACCTCTAACCCAGCCAGCCCCGGACCAGTCATCCACTATTCAGTTACATTCAGCAACCTCACCAGCAGTCTCACCAACAGCCTCCCCAGCAGTCTCCCCAGCAGTTTCTGCAGCAGCCTCCCCAGAAATCTCTCCAGAAGTCTCCCCAGCAGTTTCTCCAGCAGCCTCCCCAGAAATCTCTTCAGTCGTCTCCCCGGCAGCCTTCCCAACAGTCTCTCCAGCTTCCTCAGCAGCCCTCCCACCAGTCTCTTCAGAAGTCTCCTTGACAGCCTCCCCTGTGACCTCCCCAAAAGCGTCCTCTGCAGCTTCCCCTGCATCTGTCTTCCCAACAGCCTCCCCAGCAGATAAAGATGTCAGCAGCTTCCCTGAAACTACTGCTGACCTGGAAGAGATCACTGAAGAAGGAGTCACTACTTCTGGTGGTGGTGAGTATGCAGATTCTGTTCCACCCCTAGCTGGTATCTGGACAAGTTTCTGTCCTGTGTGGTATTTAACTCTTCCCTGCTGACCTCTTGTTTCAGTAATCTGTTGAATTGAACTCTTAACTTGGGTACCCTATTTTTCTCCCAAGGTGATGTCCTGAGGAGACGAATTGCTACTGCAGAAGAAGTTCGTCTTCCCCTCCAACATGGGTAAATGCTCTAATTTTCTACATGCATTGGCCTTGAGAAATATGATGAATGACTAGGAAGAAGGGAAGGGAGCACTTGTCTTCTGAGATAGAGAGGAATAGGCTGGACAAGAATGGATTAAGCCAGTTATTTGTCTGTGGAGTTGTTTCATGGAGTCAGCAGTGAGTTTACTCTTCCTCTTGCCTCCCCACCCTTTGTCATTTCTGCCTTTATTCCCTTAGGTCCTCATCCTCTTTATTGGCAACCCAGTAATTGCCCTAAATGGCATCAGTGACTGGATTTTCTGGCTGCTCAAGTCATTGACTTTGTAAAGGGAAGGGTGGAGGTCTTTTCCACACTTAAACAGTTTGATGTATTGCTTTCTTCTGAGGCCCTGAAAGGTTTTTGGAGTTCACCTGCCTACTAGCCAAGTTTATATCTCATGCTGCATTTGCATCTACATGCAGTTCTAGTGAGAATGAGGAGGGTCATTTGCTCAGCAGGCTTGGCTTCTGGGTGGCTTGAGAGTGGGTAGGGGTGTGACCTGGTGGCAGGGCCCGTGTGCTTCTCTGGCAGGTGGCGGAGAGAGGTACGCATCAAGAAGGGCAGCCATCGATGGCAGGGGGAGACATGGTATTACGGCCCTTGTGGGAAGAGGATGAAACAGTTCCCAGAAGTGATCAAGGTAATGTAGCTTTCATGGGCTTTTTTAAGGAAACACAGACTCCTTTCTTGGGCTTAGTGGCAACAAGCTAGTTTTGTTTACTCAGGGTGGAGTTCTTGTGCTGTTGCTGGACAAAGGCAAGATAGGGCTGTGACTTCATTAATGCCACATTTTCTCTTCTTAGTACCTGAGCCGCAATGTGGTGCACCATGTCCGCCGTGAGCACTTCAGCTTCAGTCCCCGTATGCCTGTTGGCGATTTCTTTGAAGAGAGAGACACACCAGAGGTGCAGATCCAAGGGTTAAATATGCTTTTGTCACTGAGAAAGGGTTGGTGGATAAGCTGCAGCTTCCTTTTGTGGGGTTTGGAGGTTCTGGGGCATTGAATGGTTCAGAGAGTTGGGTAGCTTGCACACACTCTGTCTCATTGTAACAAAGTCTTCCTCATTACATTAGGGCTTGCAGTGGGTACAACTGTCAGCAGAGGAGATCCCATCCAGGATTCAGGCAATTACTGGGAAACGGGGCCGGCCTCGAAACACTGAGAAGGCCAAGACCAAGGAAGTTCCCAAGGTGAAACGGGGCCGAGGTCGGCCACCCAAAGTCAAAATCACTGAACTGTTGAATAAGACAGACAGCCGCCTCCTAAAGAAACTGGAGGCCCAAGGTACAGTGGTGCTTCTTACTTTGGGATTCTGCTTGCTCTGTGAGGTGTCTGAAATGTTGATGAGTTGTTGATAGCTGGGTCTCCCAGGAGCAAGACTGACATAGTCTGGACAGAATGAATCTGAATCACCTTCCCCTCCCTGGAAAGCAGCATCAGGGTCCCAGTGCTTGTGGTGCTTCTTTAACAATTGGTTTCTTCCTTGAGTTGCTCTTAGTAATGGAGCCTTAGGCGGTCCCCTGATATAGTTATGAGAGAAGAGGACTTTCTTGTCCTTTCTAACCATCTTTCAGCTCCTTACTTGTCTTGCTGGTTTTGGTTGTACACTCTTACTTTACTCATTACCACTATCACAGAGGTTCAGCATTCATCTGAATCCAAAAGATAATTTGCAGTTTTAGTGAGATAGGTAGGGAATATATAATTTTTTAGTAAATATTGCATTTACACTGATATAGTATGAAGTATCTGAAAAAAATTTGGAATCTTCTGACTTCTGTTCAAAGTTCCAGCTCTGCCAGATTCTGACTATATAACCTAGAGCAAATTACTTATATTTTAATAGGAGCTTATATTGGTTTATCTGCTGATAATATCAAACTTAGAGGGATGCTACACAGATGTGAGAGAAGGGTTTCCTTGCCAGAATAGAATAGGTACTATCATAGCAAAAACTAATTCTAAAACACTGTTGTTTGCAGATCACACTTCAATATTCAGTTTTCCAAAGGGGAAAAAATTCAGATTTTTTTGTGGAGCAAGACATAAGAGCTGATCATAACAGCTATATCAGTGTTTATCTGATTCCACTGAGATGCCCATTATCTGGTTCCTTTCTTTCTGGCACATTCTTGGGTAATCAGTGCTTCCACCTTCCTTCTATGGCAGTTTGGTTTTCTGTTTCCTTTCTCTGCTCTAAAATCAGTCTGTGGGGTGCTGTACTTGTCAGGTAGCCTGGGAGATATATAGGGTATGAGACTACTCTGTCATCATCGTCTTTAGTATCCCTTCTAAAGCAGTCCAGTTCCAGGGACTGGTGCTTCTGGGCAGGAGATCATTTGAGTTCTTTGTGTTGCCCTCATAGCAGGTACCTCTCCTACATTTCCCCCACTCCCCGAATATTTAATTTTGTATACTTAAATAAAACAGTTCTAGATTCTCCAGGGAGTTGCTTGAGAAGCCAGCTTCGTAATAGGCATGTGTTGCTGTAGACGCTGGAGTTTGGTCTGCATGCCTCACTCTTTTTCTTTCTGCCCTCATAGAAACACTGAATGAGGAAGTTAAAGCAAAGATGAGTAAAATCAAGAAGAAGATGAAGCAAAAGGTACAACGTGGAGAGTGTCAGACTACTACCCAAGGACAGGTAAGGGACATCAGAGAGATCACATAGTGGGTTAACTTTTCCTACCACCTGCTCCGTTTTTTTGTTTGTTTGTGGGTTTGTTTGTTTGTTTTCCTTTTCCTACATCTGTGCCACCCTCCATGTAGCAGCATACCTTTGTTATCTGGAAATTAGGGGGGCTTGATTAGAGAATTGGGCTTGTTCAAGAATAATATGAGCATCTCCAGGGTGAGAGAATTGATCCATTGCCAAAGCCTTATTCCATCTCTCACCTCTCCTCCCCAGAACCCTTATTTTTTTTTAATCCTAGTCTAAGCAGAGATGCTTTCAGAGTTTGAGGAGAAATAACTTCCCTTATGGTTTACAGGCCAGAAGCAAGCGGAAACAAGAGACCAAGAGCTTAAAGCAGAAGGAAGCTAAGAAGAAATCCAAGGTAGGTGCATATACACACAAATATAACTTTGAAGTCACCAAACTGATTTTGCAAGACATGCGCATTGGTCTTTTTTTTATGGTCATATTTCTGAGCTCTGAGGTGAAGAGAATGAGGACCAGGGAAGGGTGGCGACTGAAATCTTTTTGTCACTCTTGGCTCCTCTCTCTCGGGCGGTTAGGCTGAGAAAGAGAAGGTAAAGACAAAGCAGGAAAAACTGAAGGAAAAAGTCAAGAGGGAGAAGAAGGAGAAGGTGAAAATGAAGGAAAAGGAGGAGGTGGCCAAAGCCAAGCCAGCCTGTAAAGCAGACAAAACACTGGCCACACAGAGGCGCTTGGAGGAGCGGCAGAGGCAGCAGATGATCTTGGAGGAGATGAAGAAGCCCACAGAGGATATGTGTCTGACAGACCATCAGGTAGTGAGGGGAGTAGAACAGGTCCTGGGTCCTCGAGGGGCCAGTTGTGAAGATACTTCCATTAAAGTAAGAACTTAGATATCCATACTGTTACCTTCCGATCTGTTTGACAGAACCCCCTACCACTTTTATCCTTACAGCCGCTGCCTGACTTTTCACGCATCCCTGGTCTGATCCTGCCTAGTGGGGCCTTCTCAGACTGCTTGACCATTGTGGAGTTTCTGCACAGCTTCGGCAAGGTGCTAGGCTTTGACCCTGCCAAAGATGTACCTAGCCTAGGGGTCCTGCAGGAGGGACTCCTGTGTCAAGGCGACAGCTTGGGCGAGGTGCAAGATCTGCTGGTGCGGCTTCTGAAGGCTGCACTATATGATCCTGGCTTGCCTTCCTACTGTCAGGTGAGAGGTCCTTTCCTAGGCAGGTTGGGAGGGCCCAGGATCCAGTGCTTTGTCTCAGCTTTGCTTTCTCTTTAAGTTAGCCACATGAAAGCCCCTCCCTAAAGTGAAAGGACCAGTGGAGATATAGTTTCTGTTTTCCTTATATTTTTCCCTTGTTTCTTTTTTATGACTTCCCTCTGCTTATTTTATTCATTTTCCTTTGTCTTTGCTCATCTTATCCTAGCCAACTAATTTCTTCTGTGTTAACTCCATAGTTCTCTCCTGTATTTTCCTGTTCCAGATTCACACAACTTGAGTTATTCTTCTTTCTCCCTTAATTCTCATTCTCTCCTCCAAACAGTCTTTAAAGATCTTGGGGGAGAAGGTGTCGGAGATCCCACTGACAAGAGACAATGTATCTGAAATCCTGCGCTGCTTCCTCATGGCCTATGGAGTGGAGCCAGTCCTCTGTGACAGCCTGCGCACCCAGCCTTTTCAGGCCCAACCACCCCAACAGAAAGCTGCTGTCCTGGCCTTCCTTGTACATGAGCTCAACGGCTCCACCCTCATCATTAAGTGAGGGGCAGGGGTGGGGATGGTTATGGTCAGAATGGGGTGGGGTTGGGTTTAGCCATCCAGAGTCCTGGGTGATGTGTGTCCACTGCCCTGCTCTGGAGATGCTGGAGTGACTTGGGACTGAATCTTAGTGCCTTACCTGGGACAACCCAACCCTTCCTCTGCCATTCATTCAATCTAGGCTCTAGGCTGAAACTTCCTGTTCAGCTGTAGCCCCTTTACCCTTGAACCTCCTTTCTTTTTTGTGTGTGCTGCCACTTCTACTTCAAAATCCCATTCACTATTCCCCTGCAGTGAGATTGACAAGACACTGGAGAGTATGTCCAGCTACAGGAAAAACAAGTGGATTGTTGAAGGCCGGCTCCGGAGGTAGGGACAGGTCAGAGGGTAGGGCCCAGAAAAAGGAGAAAAAGGGGTAAAGGGTGAAGCATTGCCTGGAATTTGATGCTCTTAGTCCTTCCTCTGGCATTGGGACCTTGCCTCAGGGCTCAGGATGGCTTAGATTCCAGGTGTTCCTTTTGTGGCAGTATCACTTTCCTCACCAAGTTTCTCTGATCTCTATTTCAAGACTGAAAATTGCTCTGGCCAAGCGAACTGGGCGGCCTGAGGTAGAGATGCAGGGGCCAGAGGAAGGCCTAGGGCGGAGGCGCAGCTCTCGAATCATGGAGGAGACTAGTGGCATGGAAGAAGAGGAAGAGGAGGAAACTACAATAGCTGCCCATGGCCGTAGGAGTCGAAGAGATGGAGAGGTGAGGTACTAGGCCCAGACCACGAAAAATTGGAGTTGGAAAATGGATTATAGTTGACTCATTTTTTTTTAATAGTTGACTCTTGAACAACATAGATTTGAAGTATGCAGGTCCACTTATATGCAGATCGTTTTCAATAAACATACAGTCAGCCCTTCATATCCATGGGTTCATATCTATGGATTCAACCAACCATGGATCAAAAACAGTACATATTTTCAATTTGCAGTTAGGAGTTTGCCGATGCAGAGGGCTGACTATGCATTGTTCTACACCATTTTATATAAGAGACTTGAGTATCCATTTTGGTATCCACAAAGGGTCCTAGAACTAATTCCTCATAGATAACTGAGGGATAACTGTAGTTTAGTTTTAGAGGGAGTCAAAAGTTATATGTGTGTTTTTTTTGTTTTTGTTTTTGTTTTTACTACACAGAGGTGGGAAGGAGGGGAGAGAGGATTTTGGCACTCTCAACCCTCTCATTATCAAGGGTTGATTGCATTTCTCTTTATTGAGTCTCGTAATTCCTTTTCTTGGTGTCTACTTGTTCCTTCTCCAGGTTGATGTCACAGCATCTAGCATCCCGGAGCTAGAGCGCCAGATAGAAAAACTTAGCAAGGTATTGTTCTTCTAATCTCTCAGGAGCTGGAGATCTGGGCTGGGTGAGAATTGATCACCTTATGCATTGGGCCCAGATAGTGTCAGTTTTGTAGGGAAGGCCATTGCTCTTCTCCCATATACTGGATGATGTCACCACTGTCACTCTGAAAATGTATTTTTTATTCATCTTCCTTTTCCACTGCCTACCCAGCGCCAGCTCTTCTTTCGCAAAAAGCTGCTTCACTCATCCCAGATGCTTCGGGCAGTCTCCTTGGGTCAGGATCGCTACAGACGCCGCTACTGGGTGTTGCCCTATTTGGCTGGTATCTTTGTGGAAGGAACAGAAGGGAGCTTAGGTACGTGTGTCATGGGAGTCTGACTTGAGGCCTAACAAAAGTTATTCCTTTTCCTCTGCCTAGTTAGCTTAGGCTTTTTTCATTTTATAAGAATCAGTATAGCCTTATGATTAAGAGCATGGGTTCTGGAGTAAAACTGCCTGCCTACTTGCTCTGCCATTTACCAGCTGTATGCTTCAGTTTCTTCATTTGTAAAATGAAAATAGTTACAGCATATTTTCTTTGTAGGGCTGTAGAAAGAATCAAAATGAGCTAACATTCTTAGAATAGTGCTTAACATGTAGCTGGTTCTCAATAAATGTTAGCTTTAATTATGCTGCTGCTGCTTACTTGGGAGAATAGTGTTTCTTTCTCAGATACTGTGTTCATTGTCATATAAGCTGTTCCAGTGGAATCTCAAAAAAGAGGGATTAAGTCCAAGAGAAAAAGAAAGTATATCTTGTGTTTATATACCCTCTTTCTTTCACTGTATGTATCAGTGTAAGTCTTAAGCTTTTTACTTCTCTTTATAGTTCCTGAGGATATGATAAAGCAGGAAACTGACTTCTTGAAAATGGCAGCCCATCCAGCACTCAGCCCAGCCCGCTTTTCTCTGAAAAAGGAGTTAGCTGGCTCCAGCACCTCCGTCAATACTCCTGCCCGGGCCCGAGGCCGACCTCGGAAAACTAAGCCTGGGTCTGGACAACCTAGGCACCTTAAATCCCCTGTTGGGGGTCAGGGGTCAGAACAGCCCCAAGCCCAGCTTCAGCCTGAGACTCAGCCCCAGCCCCAGCTTCAGTCCTATCCTCAGTCCCATAATGGGTTCCTAGAGCCAGAAGGCTCCCTTTTGTCTCTGGGTCAGAGCCAGCATGACCTCAGCCAGTCAGCCTTCCTGTCTTGGCTGAGCCAGACTCAGAGCCACGGCTCCCTGCTGAGCAGCTCAGTCCTCACACCTGATAGCAGCCCTGGAAAATTGGACCCAACTCCATCACAGCCCCCGGAGGAGCCAGAACCTGAAGAAGCAGAATCCAATCCTACTTCTCAAGCCTCCTGGTTTAACTTCTCAGCCCAGATGCCCTGCAATGCTGCCCCTACACCACCCCCTGCAATTTCTGAGGACCAGCCCACTCCCTCCCCTCAGCTACTTGTCTACTCTAAGCCAGTAAGTAGCCAAAATTAGTTGTATGCACTTGACTTCATCTTGCCACAGGCTCCATTGCCTGGCTGTGGGCTGTTGCTAAAATTGGGGGAATGGATGGGGAGCCATTAGGGTCCTATAAACGTGAAACACCCTCATCCCCTTGTTTCATCTCGTGCACAGGTCAGTAGACCCAGTGCTGCCAACCCCTGCTCTCCAGTGCAGCTCTCTTCCACCCCCTTGCCGGGAATGACTCCTAAGAGGCGAGCAGGAGACCCTGGTCAAACACCACAGAGTCCCACAGGACTGGGACAGCCAAAACGGAGAGGGAGACCCCCCAGTAAGTTCTTCAAACAGATGGAGCAGCGTTACCTAACCCAACTGACAGCCCAGCCTGTTCCCCCTGGTGAGTGACCTTGGGGTAGAATGGGTTAAGAGTATAGGTAGGAGTGTCATCAGAGGTGGGCCATGTGAATCATACCTGGTTCCCACCATACCCCACATACATAAACTCCGTTCACAGAGATGTGCTCGGGCTGGTGGTGGATCCGAGATCCTGAGACATTAGATGCCACACTCAAGGCCCTGCACCCCCGAGGCATCCGAGAGAAGGCACTTTACAAACACTTAAATAAGCACAGGGACTTCTTACAAGAAGTCTGTCTACGGCCCTCAACTGGTAAGATAGATATTTTAATCTAGCTAAAGAGCCCAGGGTAAATTATTGGGCTGCTACTGTGAACAGCAGCCTGATGGGCCTTTCTCTCTGCCTCCCGTCTTCTCAGACCCCATCTTTGAGCCCAGTCAGCTACCTGCTTTTCAAGAAGGGATTATGAGCTGGTCCCCCAAAGAGAAGACATATGAGACAGACTTGGCTGTTCTTCAGTGGGTAGAGGAGCTGGAACAGCGAGTTATCCTGTCTGATCTGCAGATTCGGGTACACTGGGGCTGGCACTGGGGAGGGGGTTGTTGAAGGGGGAGGGTGGTAAATCTCTTGTACCATTAGGAGAAACCTGGGATTCCTCTTTCACAAGTGATCTCCCATGACCTTAATGGGTCACATTTTTTTTCTGTGCTTAATTTTTTCCTTCACACTGAGGATTTTTATTCCTGTCTCTCATCTGCAGGGCTGGACATGTCCTAGCCCAGACTCTGTTCGTGAAGACTTGGCCTACTGCGAGCATCTACCTGACTCCCAGGAGGATATCACCTGGAGAGGTCGAGGTAGGGAAGGACTGGCCCCTCAGCGTAAAACTACCAACCCTCTGGACCTGGCTGTGATGCGACTGGCTGCCCTGGAGCAGAATGTGGAGCGGCGGTACCTACGGGAACCCCTCTGGCCTGCTCATGAGGTTGTGCTAGAGAAGGCCCTGCTCAGCATGCCCAATAGTGCCCCCCAGTGCACCGCTACAGAGATGTGAGTCACCTACCCATTCTTGGTCTTGGCAAGGGATAAGTTTAATGGATCTTACTACTCATCCAAAGGTCACCACTTTCTCCCCCCAGATCATATGAGATCACCCCTCGCATTCGGGCCTGGCGCCAGACGCTTGAGCGGTGCCGGAGTGCAGCCCAGGTATGCTTGTGCCTGGGCCAGCTGGAGAGGTCAATTGCCTGGGAGAAATCTGTCAACAAAGTGGTAAGAGGCTGGGAGAGCCTGGGAAGGCTGGGGAGCCAGCCAGCCAGGTGGGTGGGGTCACAGGCAGACAGAGACTTGAGGGCTTACTCTGCCTCCTTACAACCATGGTCCAGACCTGTCTAGTGTGCCGGAAGGGTGACAACGATGAGTTTCTTCTGCTTTGTGATGGGTGTGACCGTGGCTGCCACATTTACTGCCATCGGCCCAAGATGGAGGCTGTTCCAGAAGGAGACTGGTTCTGTGCTGTGTGTTTGGCCCAGGTAAGGCCTCTGCTTTCTCTTTCCCACTTCTAAGTAGAAGTCAGAGATTTCCTTTCTCATCCTCTTTACCACCAATCCTACAAATATCACTTCTTACTGGGCCTTCAATCTGGAAAGAGGTCCAGACTAGGTGTTAGGAGACCTGGGTTCCTGGGTTCTGGTCCGTCTTTGGAAAAGTGACTTAAATTCTATAGGCTCTCTTCTTCTCATATATAAAAAAGGGAATGGTTATACTTTCCCTTTTACCTACCATATTGATGAATAAATTCACATGCTGGCTTACGTGTGGAAGTATTTTGGAGCCTTCTCAATCACACTTTGACATGTAGGGATTGTAATGAACTGGTTGGCAAGCAGAGTACATTTCTAGGTATTGCTGTTCTCACCTTTTCCCTATCCTCAGCAGGTAGAGGGAGAATTCACTCAGAAGTCTGGTTTTCCAAAACGAGGCCAGAAGCGGAAAAGCAGTTACGTGCTAAACTTCCCAGAGGGGGACGGCCGCCGACGCAGAGTACTGTCGAGGGGCCGAGAAAGCCCAGCAGTACCTCGGCACTCCGAAGAAGGGCTGTCCCCCTCAAAGCGGCGGCGACTCTCCATGCGGAACCACCACAGTGATCTCACATTTTGCGAGTGAGTTCGATGAATTCTGGGACAACTGGCTCTACCTTTACCAGACTAAAGGGCTGGGAGGAGTCAGTGCATTTGTTTCCTGAGATGTAGCCATCACTGTCCCTTTAATGATAGGATTATCTTGATGGAGATGGAATCCCATGATGCAGCCTGGCCTTTTCTGGAGCCTGTGAACCCACGTTTGGTAAGTGGGTACCGGCGCATCATCAAAAACCCTATGGATTTTTCCACCATGCGGGAGCGGCTGCTCCGGGGAGGGTAAGTAGACATCAGCAACTCTCCCAGCTTTTCTGTTACCGCTCTAACTCCTACCCGCTCACATGTTAGCCTCCATCCCTGCCCAGGTACACCAGCTCAGAGGAGTTCGCGGCTGATGCGCTTCTGGTCTTTGACAACTGCCAGACCTTCAATGAGGATGACTCTGAAGTGGGCAAGGCTGGGCACATCATGCGCCGCTTCTTCGAGAGCCGCTGGGAAGAGTTTTATCAGGGAAAACAGGCCAATCTGTGAGACAAGGGAGGTGGGGAGTCACCTGTGACATCTCCCCCTACTCTCCAAACAAAATAACCCTGCCATTCTCACCTGCTGATGCTGCCCTGGGTCCAGACTCAAGTCAGAGATATAACCCTGATTTTTGAGCCCACCCTTGGCAGCACCCTACATCCTCTTATCCCTAACACCCCTTTCTCCTTTTCCTGCTCTCGCTGCTCAAATAAGAGGAGCAGAGATGAGGTCCTTCTGGACTAAAAGCCAAAAAAGAAAAAAAATTATTTTCCTTTCTGTTTTTTTCCTAATGAAAAATGAGAAGGAAGAAAGAAGTCCCTACTTCCTCCCCCCAGCTTCCGCTCCTTCCCTGTACATGCCCCAGCATTCTGGGGCTATTTAACAATAGCAATAGTTCTAGTGAATGTGTGAAACCGAGAAACACTCTGTACTGTGTGTGGACCCGCAGTGACGGCCAGTAAAGTGGACTTAACTCCCAAGTGTGTCGAGCCGGACACCGGGCCCTGAACATGCTGCTTCCATGTTCAGTCCCTCCCCTGCTTCTCACTTTCTCAATTTTTCACCTTCCCTTCCCTCCCCCTTTCCAATTTTCTGTCATCCAATAATGTAAAACTATCGTGTACGGGTTCCTTCATCCTTTTCCCTCAAATCTTTTCCCTTCAAAGGAAAAAAAGTTCAGAAGTCCTCGTCTTTCTCTCTGTCCTCATCTTCTGCCAATAGCTATCCCCTCTGTAATGTCGGATACTCCTCATATGCTGAGTTTCTAGCCTTTTCTTAAACTCAGTAGCTGAGGAGAGGGCAGGGAGGCACCCTGGACCCTGCGACTTCCAGCCTTCTTCCCCGACCTCTTACCCAAACCTCCCTCTTGGGAACTCCTCAGGGACAACTACTGCTGAGTTTGGGTAAACCCCAAGATGGAGGTCAGGTAGCAATCGACTGGCTTGAGAGAGAGAGAGAGAGAGAGAGTGTGTGTGTGTGTGTGTGTGTGTGTGTGAGAGAGAGAGGGAGAGAGAGAGAGAGAGAGAGAGAGATATGGGGGTGGGGGGGAGAGAGGATACTATAATTGTGCCCCTGTATTGTTTGATGGCATCCATTCAATTTCCCCAAGTATGTTTTTATTCCCACCTTTCCCATTGTTTCAAACCATCACTTTTTTGTCTTTGCAAAACCACAGGAACAGTTTTTCTGGGTACAAGGCTGTCTCTCTCCTCTCTCTCCCAGTCATTTCTGTTCCAGCCTCTTTAAACTGTGCAATCTTTCAGCAGGAATTCCCTCTCCTTTCAGTAGCTTTGAGTCTTAAGCTTTTGCAGGGAGAGGGGTAGAACTGGATCTTTTCCTAATCCCATGAGCTTCTGTGGATTTAGTTGTGCTTTCCTTCCCTTATCTACTTCATACCCCAAGACCCCTTCGCCAGCAGCAGAGACCCTGGAGCACAAGAGAGTAGGGAAGAGGGGTTCTGGGTCCACCACTGCCCTACATGTGATTATGCCCAAGTTAAGCCCCAACATGTGAGAGGAAAGCTGCTAACTCCCAGCTATAGCCATGGGCCCCTGGCCACCTGCTTTCCTGCTCAGCAGAGCCCCTCCCATCAGAGATTACGGGTACTTGCACTGGGGAGGTGGCTGCTGTCTGGCCCAAGCAGAGAGCTAAAGCACCCAAGAAATGTTCCATTGGTAGGGGAGGGGGTACCAGGTGAGGTGGAGCATTCCTTGAACTTCTGGCAGCACTGAATAGCCACTGAAGGGGGTGGGGGGCAGTGTAGATCCTGGGGCAGTCCCTTATTTCTTTATGCCCCTTCTCCCCCACAGCCTATTTCTAAAGTCGCCTTTTCTGTCAGATAAACCTCAAAACTTTTAATTTTATTTGAGATTTTTTTTTTTTTTGCTTTTAAATAAGAGGTGGATTGAAGAATATTTGAATTGACTTTATATTATGCATAAATATTTATATTTTATCTAAATAACTCCGCTGTAACAAACTTTGTGTTAGTCAAACATTTGGAACTGTTATAGTTGGGGGCTCTTCTTTTTCCCCACAGCAGTTTTCCCCTGATATAAAATGTAGTAGATTAATTTTATTGTTGGAGATGAGGTGGATGGGGGAGTGAAATCTCAGTTGTTCCTACTTCATGTTCCTCTCCCAGCTCCATCTCTTTCCC
>AWHC01093580.1:0-21491 GCA_000465285.1 Eidolon helvum | reverse complement strand
AAATATATATTTATATATATATAAATTTTCATATATGGATATAACCAAAGAGCACATAATACAGGGCCTGTATTTTAATTTTTTTTTTTTTTTTGCTGTCATTCCATATGCACATTTCATTCATGCAACAAATATTTATTAAGGACCTTCTAGGTGGCAGACACTAGGTGCCAGGGTACTTGGGGACACCACAGTGAGTGAGACAAAACCCCCACTTACAGTCCAGTTACATATTTCTCTGCTGGTTCTACTACTAACAAACTAACCGTATACACTGCCTTACTCTCCAGGTCGCTTTAAACACCTTATAACTACGCTTACAAACACGCCACCATGTCGGCCACCACCGCCTTAGCCACGTCTGTATGTTTCACTGGGTTCCACGAGAGCAAGGCATTCTTTTTCATTTCTGTTCCTCCATTGCTGAGCCTCGTGCCACAAAAAAACCTGCCAACATTGCGTTTATTATTTTCCTTTTTTTTTTTTAAGTTTCGTAGTCATGCCATGAAACCCTAACAAATGCTAATTTGCATTTCATTAAGCCATGAAAGATGTAGACGCATTTGTGTGATTTTTAGGTCTGTTTTCCCTTGTCTATAAATTGCCTACTCATTACAGAGAATTTGGATACTATCAAAATATATTTATAACAATTCTTATGATTGTGAGCTTTATTTTCAGTTTTTAAAAATGTTTCCTTAATTGTATGAAGAAATTCATCTCCAATTCAGACTTTTTTTTAGGGAATATTTCAAAATTTTCAAGTAGTTGAAAGCTTTTCAAATTCTGTTTATGTTATTTTAAGATGATTACATGTATTTGGGATAATGTGATATATGAACTTCCTGCCTTTTTGTAATTTCTAAATACCTTTTATGTTCAAGATGAATTTTTTCCATTTATTTGTTTCAGTGTATTGTCATGCCCCACCTGTATGTTCATACATTGTAGCAATAAATTCTCCTGTCATTATTCTATACTCAGACATTCCAAGTCCGTTTTCCATTTTTTCCCCACCTCCACCCCATTTTGTTAGGCATTCAAATTTCTTGTCAGTACCCCTTTGATTGGTTGATTGATTGATTGATAGACAATAGATAGATGATAGATGGATAATAGATAGATGATAGATAGATAGATAGATAGATAGATCCATAAAATTTCTTTCATTTCTGCTAGTTTTTCTTCCATTCTCTTTCCTGGCACGTGTATGGAATGTGGGAGCTCAGTATCATTATTAGGCTTTCGTTATTCTATGTATCTCTTACCTTCTATGGTGACCTTGATGTTGTTTGTATCTCAATGCTCTTTTTAATTTCATAGTTAATTTCATTTGCTACCATGATAGCATACCCTATTTTTTAAAATTTGCCCTTGAATATGGTTCACTATTGTTCTATATGTGCCTTGTGACTTAAATGTCTCTCTTGTAAACTACAGACTGTTATTTTAAAAACTGAACATTTTAGAGCTAGAAGAGCCCTTTGAAATTTATTCAGCCTGGCTTTGTCATTTCACAGATAGGGAATCTAGTCTCAAGGTCATAGAGTTAACCAGGATGCGTGCTTGGGTCTCCTCACTCAACATCGCTGCCCTGTGACACTAATTAAGAATATGGTATAGACCCAAGAGAAGTTTGAATCTGTCTCTACATTGTCATTGTGTGACCTAGGCATGTTGTCCAACTCCTGCATGCCTCTGTGTCCGCTTTGATAAAATAAAGATAACGGTACTCTCCCCAAATGGTAGCTATGACGATAGAACACACGTAAATGCTTAGCCCATTGCCCAGAGCATAAAGGAGCTCAATAAATAAGGGTGATCTTCATTATTATTCCCTCTGAAGTGTGTGGCGCCTCCTGGGAAGGCAGCTCACATCAGGACGTTTTCTTTGATGTTCCCTCTAAATAACAGACGGTATCGTGCAGGCCCCACCTTTTTTTTTTTTTTTTTTTTTTTACTTTTGTTCGAAATTTCCATTTCTTGAAAGTTGTTTCTCTAAAATTTGTTTTCTCTGTGCCTCATTTTCTTTTGTGTGGTTGGAAACTATGTGCTTGGTCTGGTCCTCTGCATCAATTCCCCCTTGCTCCACGCCATCGACTCAGCCCCTCGGGGAATATAGCCTGACCTGAGTATCTATCCCTCGATTTTAAGCACTCATGTTAACATTTAGGGGTCAATGTCTGATGCGTGCCTCTCTTCATGGGATCTGCCAACACGTGTCAATTGGGATGGAGCTGTTTTTATTGGATTAGTAAATCATTTTGAAGCTTATCATTCTGGTATCGCTGTTGGATCTATTCCAGATCCCCCCACCCGCTCTCTCCCATTTTTGTTTCTGTTAGATTCGATTTAAAAGAAGTGCTCTCATAATGTCACACAAGTCCCGACATGTTATGTATTAACTTTAGCAAATAATTTACACTTCATCTTGTTCCAGACAGGATTGAAGGGGACTTACAAACACGTGATGGCGCCGTAAGGGCCTGCCACTCTGTACTCAGAAGCTCCAGTTTCATTTTTCATCCATCCCATCTCCTCCCCGCCCCACCTCGCCCACACCCAGCCTCATGAGCCATCACAGAAAGAGCCGGTCTGGGCACAGATAGATTGGGATCTGGGTACAAATCTCCATTACCACACTCACACTTCGTAGAAAAAAACATGGCTAGACTCTCCCTGTCCATCCTACTTCTCCCTCCGCCCTTCACCGCCTCATCTGTCTGCTCAAGTCTGAAGAGGGAAAGCTCCCCGTCATTTTTACAATGACTTGCACGTTTTCTAAGAAGAGGTAAAATGTCAAAATCTGCAGTCTCAGGAATGTATCTTGGTGCCAGGGGTTGGCAAAGTCACAGAAATGTGTCCCCAGGGGGGAGTGTTAACATCGAAGTGTATACGGTATTTTAAAACTGCGCGGTGTTTTCATATTGTTATTTCAAGGGTGTTTCAGGGTAGGCAAGGCCACACTGCGTTGCGGAGGCCGATGCTGGTGGGAAGTGCCAGTGACACTGGTCACTATTACTATGGTGAAAAACTCAAAACAACTTAAATGTCATTTAATAGAAAATGGTGAAATAAACTAGAACGTAATTATGTATTCTAGAGGACGGCATACTAAGTGATCATCTTTTGAAAAAGTGTCACTGCGGAAGAATGTGTATTGAAACATAAAGCTACTACAAAACATATGCATTGTATATGTTTTTAAAAAGGGGGGCGGAGAGGGGTGCTTTTTACCGCAATTAAATTTTTTTAATCATTCAAAAAGGGAGAGACGGTGCAAAACTGTGTGTGAAGTACAATCTTTTTCTCGTTGTGAAAAATACATTTTTTTAAATCGGGCACTGAGCTAAGCACTTTACCTGCGTTATCTAATTTTCAAGGCTTTGGAAAAGTTAAAAAACAGTTCCTCTTCACAGAAACTGAGGACTCTGAGAGACGACAAATGCAAATATTGTCAGGGATGGAAAGGAGAGGCAGGGCCTTGCCCAAGGGTCAACCGTACTTCACTGTTAGACAAAGAGCACTTTGTTCCCCTTTTGAGTAGATAAGCCAATCACCTTCCCTGTAGGTAACTATCCAAATTAAACTTAGGAGACGCAGAAGCACCTGCCCTCTCTTGGGGACACATCAACCCCTGTCCGTCCTCTGACTTCCCGATCACCAGGTCACTCTTCTGCCCCAACAGCCACCACTATTGCTGCTCCACTCAGAGCATCCGTGACTTGGCTGTCAACACAGCAGCAGAAGCGAGGTGGCTGCAGACCCCTTTCTGGTGGGCGTGGTCTTTCTGACTCGGAGCTAGGGCAGGGCAGGGCAGGGCT
This sequence comes from Eidolon helvum, assembly GCA_000465285.1. Classification (NCBI taxonomy): domain Eukaryota; kingdom Metazoa; phylum Chordata; class Mammalia; order Chiroptera; family Pteropodidae; genus Eidolon; species Eidolon helvum. The sequence goes on along the minus strand of AWHC01093580.1, from coordinate 17,667 downwards.
CGGCTGCAGGGAGTCAGCAGCTGGGAAGGACCAAGGCCAGGGCTGACTCTGGCCAAAACACATGCAGGCACAAGACATCTGAATGCACTTTGTGGCAGAAGTGCTTGCTCTACACTCAAGATATTCCGGGGAAAATGGGAAGGGAGACATGTCACCTGGAACCACTCCAGAAAAAGAGGTTGCCAGATAAATTCATAAATAATTCCAGAGAAATTCACAAATAATTCCAGTGAAAACCTAGAATGAGATACAGTCAATATTTGATTTCCTCTAGTGATGGTCTTTTAAAGTTAATATCTCATTTTAAAATGCATGACGATGTGTGTCCTCACATGAATTTCAGAAGTGAGCACCTCAGTGAGGAAGGACTTTGCGGGATGCAACCGAGACCCCTAACTAGTGCCCTAACTAATCACAGCTGTTGGCCCCACACCAGGCACGGTGCTCATTACCTCTTCTGTCGAGAACAGCACTGATTGCTTGTTGTTCTCTTTTGATTATTTGATGTGGTTTTAATCACAAAGACCTTCTGAAGTCTTATTGTAATGCCAGCAATATTCAGAAAAAGTACATTATGAAATACTGGTTAGCAGATAACCAGCAATCAAATCTACTTGGACTTTAACTCATAAGCTATCAGTTAGATTTTGCAATCTAGAATGTCTTAGAGACTAACTGCTTAGCCTCTGGGAGGGAAGCCCATTTCCTTGGGTGGAACCAAACTCAAGTTTATCCCCCACTCCTCACCTTAGTGTAATGACATTAGCATGATTTTATTTCCTAATTTTAGTTCCCTCTTTCTTTGTGTGTTTAGTTAGGGTGTGAGTTCTTTGAACCCTAAACTCCTGATTAGTTTGTATTTCTCAAAGCACTTACTAGAAGGCTAAACTCACAGGCACTTTCGCTACCGATTATGCACTTACTAGAAGGCTAAACTCACAGGCACTTTCGCTACCGATTATCCAGTTGAAATACAACCCTTCATGATCTTCTCTGACATCATAGGTGCCCACATTAGTAGAGATAGAAGGGACTTTTAGAAACTGCATAGTTCAACTCTTTCATTTTATAGATGAGAAAACTGAGCCTTAGAGAGGGTAAAGGACCTATCCAAGTTCCCATGGCACAGAAGCCAGTACCACGGTTCAGGCGTCCAGTTTCCAAGTTTGAAGCTTTGCCATCTCAGGTTTGAGGGAAGGAGCTTCCCCATCCGGAGGAGCTTTGTGTTTGTGACTCTCACGGGGCCAGGGCAGGGGTTGGGGGGCTCCTGGGAGGCCAGGCAGTTGCTGCGAGGCTTCTGTAATGCCATGGCAGCATCTGACCTTCCCGGGGCCAATCCTGGACAGGGAGGGAGTCCTGGAGGTTAGGGGCCTGAGAGACAGACCAGACCAAACCCTGTACCTGTCTGAGTCCTTGGTGGGGGTTTGGAAGAAACCTAGGCTCACAGAGCTGGTGTCAGAAGCAGGAAGAGGGATGAAGGGAGATAACCTGGCAAGGATGCAGGCACTGGTCTCCCACTCCTCCACAGAGAATGCGATAACTCAGGAATTGCTGTATTTCCTGGAAATGATTTGCAAAGAAAGCGTTTTTGGAAAGTCTCTGTGTTGGATTTAGGCAAAAAAAGAAAAAAAAAAATAACCAACAGTAAGAAGTGAGTATTCTCCTCTGGATGCAGTCAGCCTGCCCTGGAAACAACTGACTGACGCCATACCAGTCTACACCCGCGTGCAGACTGATTCAGATAATTGATAAAGAATAAACAGATATTTCTCAATCCCATCAAGCCATTTTCTCTGAAGATGGCTCAGGCAGAAGCACATTGTGGAAAATGTTTTCCGTTTTCCTCTGCAACCCCAAGGCAGAGCCCAGGCCTGGCACAGGTCAGGTCAAAAGCAAACTTACAGTGAAGAGCCCCCATTGGCACGGCTCCTTCTAAAGTCCAAGGAGGGCCCCACGATGTCTTCACTAGCCGTGTGCCTCTGTAACACCGGCAGAAGTGGAAGGTTTCAGTCACACTGGCTACCATCTCTTTCCACGGCCATGTCCCTAACTCTAAACTTCACGTCAGATGGTGCTTGAAAGGCCACGAGCACTTTTAGGATCTGGTTAAGGGACACCGAGTCAGGATAAATTTAGTTTGAATGTAATGGGATATATTCATATGGTTCGAGACCACTAAACTACCCATATATAGTCAATTTATTGCTAGCCATCCTGGTGTACTCATGGTTTCCAGCAATAATTCTACCGCCCACTTTGCCAGCCCGCTCTAAATCACAGCACGAAGCTTCAAGACCAGAGGTCACATTAGGATCTAACTGTGTCCTATTGCACCTGGCACTTGACATTTGTGATTGGTGGGTGAGAAACAAGATCTGAAATGTGCGAAGCCAGAAAAACTTGATAACCCTCAGAGATGCAAAATTGCCAGAGAAAATTTGGTTCTCCTTTATGTGTAAGCAAAATGGGAATTTTTCTCCTATTGGGAATATAATTAATAACGCAAGAAAGAAATACAATTATAAAGGCACCATGCACTTAAAATTTGTTCATAGGAATCACATACCATCTATCAGAATTCCTGTGTTTATAGGCCACAAAAAAGGCACCATGCACTTAAAATTTTTTCATAGGAATCACATACCATCTATCAGAATTTCTGTGTTTATAGGCCACAAATCGATAGCAGTACTACAATGTGTGCGTGACGGCTGGAAATGCATCCCAACTTGCAATAATAATAAACTTTACCAGACCATGCTAGAAGAATGACTGAATTACCTTTCCTTCTTTCTATAAAATGAGAAGGTGATCAAAGAGCACAGAATGTGTGTGTTGGGAGTAGGGAAATAAAGGAAACTGGGAGAAAGTTAAATAAAAACTATCAGGCTGTGTTTGGGAATCTGTGGCATTTGTGGCATTTACCTCCTTTTAAAAAATTTGTAACTTGTGATTTTCTTTTTTTATCTAAGTAAAGATTCTCTTTCCCGTGACATGATTTTGTATTCATACTTTCCTGTTCTTTTCCTTAACGAGGATACCAAAATCTGTCTACTCTGGGGGCTGAGCGAAACCTGGATCTGTCCTTGAACTGGGGGCTAAATCAATATTAAAGAGGGAAGATACAGGAGTCACAGGTTTTCGGGGAAGAAGGTGACTTGGGAAGGTCCTGAGGGCCCACAGGGAGGAATTTCCTGAGAAGATGAAGACCCCAGGGAGCCTCCTGGGGTTCAGGTGGGGCAGGGGCTGGTGGTGAAAAACGGGAAGAGAGGATGTGTGGAAATGAGGAGGAGAAAGGCTCCAAAGACACACTTTCCAGGCTGCCTTCACAATTTTGCCCGGCCAGCTCCAGAGCAACAGGACTCTAATTACTCACACTGAGTCTAGCAGCCTTCGAACAAATGTAAGGGACTTGATGGTTTAAAAAAAGGGGATTACTGTTATCACACCAACTGATTATCTCAATGATACTCTAGGGGAGCAGGGTACATATCATTAGCAACTGCCTTTTTTGACAGGTCCCAGCCCACAGATACGGTTCAGCGAATGTCAGTTATCTTATTTACTCAGAACAGAACTTGTCTTCTCTGCTTCGCCGGGAAAACTTCCAGAATGGGAGTTGCCATATTGGTTGCCCTCTTCAGTCCAGGGCTGGACATTTGGCTTAAGCTGTGCAGATTGGAGCTCTTCCCTGGAATTTTAAAGTGTGAGGCCAGCCAGGGCAGCGCTTGCTTGCTTTAGGGGTGGACATGAGGACTGCCAGCAGCCCGGCCTGCAGCCGGCGCAGAAGCCCGTCTGTGAGAATGAGGCACAGGCACTGGCAGAGGAGTGAGCACACAGCCTTGCCCTCCGCCTGGGGAAGGGGAGCCCCCTGCACTGAGCCCGATGTGCTGAAGGGCCGCACTCTGCCCTCTCTGCGGAGGCGTCTGCCAGGCCGAGGGGATATGTCCACCTCAATCCATGCACCTCCCCTCTCTGAGGCCCAAATGGCCCTAAGCCTATTCTGGACCCTGCCTGAGCCTCTCCCCCGGGTCTGTCCTGCTGAAGGCAGACCATGATGCAGGTGTGCACACCCCGAGGGCTGAGAGAAGGCCACGGGACAGCTGTTTGGGAAAGCTGGTGTGCGAGTGGAGGGGGGACGTGTGGGTGGAGCTTGCAGGTGCAGGGCGGAGTGCCCAGATGCACGTGTGTGAGACCATTTACGATCCAGAGAAAAGTCTGAGGTGGGAGAGAATGAGGTGGGAGAGAAGGGGAGGGCTGCGGGCCGGGGGCTGGCTGTCCCAGTGCTGCCGGGTTCCAAAGCAGGACTTGAAGGAGTCGGAGAATTCTGAATTCAAACTAAGCTTTCCATATTTTATTTAGGAGTTTGTAAACTTGGCTTATAGCTCTCTAGTATTCAAATATGGACTGCGTGGGTCTCCATTTATACTCTGGCCCTGGGTCTTGCAAATATGAGGGGCAGGCCTGAGTAGAGACAAGAGATGAAGAGAAAGTTCCAGCAGCATCTGAGTTCCCAGTTAAACACGTTTCTGGTGCATGATGCAGCCTGCCTTTCTCGTGGCTTGATCTGATAAGTTAAAAGAACAAATTTTTGCCCAAGCTAATCTGGATTCGTGCTACTTGAATCAAGATTCCTAGCTAATATAGACAGTTTGTGGTGGAACTAGGACATGAACCGGGCTCTGACTCCAAGTCCTGTGCTCCCTCTGTCGTGTTATATCAGCTTCCTAAACACCTTCTTGGCTATGAGCCAAGCAAACCTTGCCGATGCCCTGGCAGGTAAAAGCCAGAATCCACAGGGAGAAGTTTTACCTACCTGACTCCTAATAACACTTGCAGGAGAGTGCAGATGCCAGAGACGAAGAAAATGGTGCTGATGAGGTAGCTCTGGGTCAGGGGGTCATGCTGCAGACACAGGTCCTTGGCCAGGATGAGTGGCACTGCCACGAGCCCTCCCAGGGCCGTGAGGAAGTGCTGTAGGCAGAGAGAGCGAGTAGACAGGCTTGTAGGTGCTGTGACTGCCTGCTCCATCCTCATCCCCATTCCCGCTGGCAGAGGCGGGAGCTCTGCCTCTGGTCTCAGAGGAGCCTGGGTATGAGTGACAGGCTCAGATCCAGGCAAGTAATGTGAGCTAAGAAGGCCTGGCAGCAAGAAGCAATGACCCAGCCAGAGGGTCTGGGGTTCAAGGGCAGGACTCGTGTGCTGGGAACTGGTATCCTGGATAAGAAACAAAGGCAGAGACACAGCACAGGAGGACATAACAGGGACCAAGGAGGGGGCTTTAAGAACAAGAACAAGGAGAGAGACTTGTTATTAAAATAAGGCACAAGGTGACAGCTAGACCATTGATCAGGAAGGCCTGAGAACATTCTCTGGGACAGATCATATGTTGAGTCACAAACCAGCTGTAGTAAATTTAAGGAGATTCGAATCATACCAAATTTGTTTCCAATCACAATGGTATAAAACTAGAAATTAATAATAACAGGAGGAAAATTCACAAATCTGTAGAAATTAAGCAACATACTTCTAAACAACAATGAGTCAAAAAAGAAATCAAAAAAATATCTTGAGACAAATGAAAGTGGAATGAAATACAATATACCAAACTAATGTGATGCAGCCAAAGCATTTCTAAGAGGGAATTTTATAGCAACATATGCTACCTTAAGAAAAAAAGAAAGATCTCAAATAAACAACCCCCCCCCCCCCCCCCCCCCCCTAGAAAAAGAAGAACAAGTTAAGCCCAAAGTTAGCAGAAGGAAGGAAATAACAAAGATCAGAGCAAATTTAATGAAAGAGAGGCCAGAAAAAAATAGAAAAGATCAACAAAACCAAGAGCTGGATTTTTCAAAAGACAAACTAACCCTTAGTTAGACTAAGGGAAAAAAGAGAGGGCCCAAATAAACAAAATCAGAAATGAAAGAGGAGCCATTACAACTGATACAACAGAAATATAAAATACCACAAGACCTACAAATTGGATAACCTAGAAAAAAATGAATAAATCCCTAGTGACACACAACTTACCCAGATTGAATCATAAAGAAACAGCAAATGTGAACAGACCAAGAACAAGTGAGCAGATTGAAACAGTTATCAAAAACCTTCAACAAAGAAAAGCCCGGGACCAGACAGATTCACTGGTGAATTCAACCAAACACTTAAAGAATTAACACCAATCTTTCATAAACTCTTCTAAAAAATCAAAGGGAAGGGAAGATGCTCAAACTCATTTTACAAGGCTGGCATAACCCTGACATCAAAGCCAGATAAAGACACTACAAGAAAAAAACTACAGACCAGTATCCCTGATGAATATGATGTGAAAATTCTCAACAAAATCTTAGCGAACTGGATTCAACAACACATTAAAAGGATTTACAGCATGATCATGTGGGATTTATCTCTGAGACATAAGGATGGTTTGACATATGCAAATCAATAAATGATATACCATATTAATCAGATGAAAGATAAAAAATCATATGATCATGTTAATAGATGCAGAAAAAGCATTTAATAAAATTGAACATCCTTTCGTAATAAAATATCTTCATTATCCATTTTATTGGCTCATAATATTTTAAAAATAGCATTACATTTGTTCTTCTCATTTTATAGAAAAGCACAAAGAAGCAAACAAAAGAGTGTATCTCCTCCGTGATATCCCACATGGAACAGTTTGTAAAATTAGAAAAGACACATCTATGAGATTAGAAAATTCATGCTATAAAAAGTCACACACAAAAAAGTGAAAGTCAAAAGCAACTCTACCTTTCCCAGTTCCTCTTCTGAGGGTTAAATGCTTTTATTTTTTTAATTAATTTTTTAAGATATACAAAATTACTACATATACTTATTTCTATCGTTCTAGCTCTTTTTTGTTTGTTTTTAACACACACAAAAAATATCACAGTATACACAGTTATTTACTTTGTTTTTTTTTTTCCACTTAATATATCTTGGAGAATATTTCCTAACTGCAGGGTAAATATATATTTCTCTTTTTAGCAGCTGCATAAAAAGTCATTTGTTAGATTGTGCCACGATTTATTTAACCAGTTCCCTATGATGGATATTTTCATTGTTTCTAGGGGTTTGTTTGTGTGTTGTGTGATTTTGATTTTCTTATTACTGATAATGTTACAAGAACATCTTCATACTTACCTTAACAAGTCTTGCCCACACATCCTCAGAAAAATTCTTAAGCACTAGGGACTAAGTTAAAAGGCATGTGTGTTTTACAGGTTGATAGAAATCACCGAATTGTCATCTGGAAAGGCTGTGACAAATAATATTCCAACAGAAGTGTTCAAGAATGCCTGTTTCCCCAAATTTCCCAAACTTTTTAGTTATTGACTATCGAATAAGTTAAAATCGGTATCTTAAAAAACAAACAAACAAACGATGGCTCAGTTGGTGTCCTTCATGTGACCTATTGATCCTCCCTAATTCCTTCCCTGGCCCCCAAACTCCTGGACAGAAAGAGAGCCAGAGGAGCACTGAGTTCCCCTGGAGGTCAATTACACGGAAGACAAGAATATCCACAACCGAGGTTGTGGCCCTTAAGTAATTTGACTTGGGTGTGTGTTAATGTGGCTTTCAAGGCAGTCTCTTTGGACCCAGTGCTTGCTGGGTGGCTTTACCTGGATCCCCATGAAGATGCAGATATACCACGGAGGGATGTCCAGAATGCCATAGGCCAGGTGGCTGTTGCTGGGACTCCTGGGCTGGCCATCCTTCTTCCTGCTTTGGCCGTCACTGTGAGAGCCGAGTACACCATCACCCCTCTGCTGGGAGCAAGAGAAGAACACATCTGGGCATCTTGAGGAGAATCAAGTGAACTTCCTGATTTCAGCCGTACAGATGGATGATCTTCCAGAAGCAAGCGGCAATGGGACAGAAATAACTATTGGCCGGCTTGGGATTTCTAGATCCAGACCAAGAAGACTAATGGTTTTCTATATTACACCTCTGCAGCAGGGCCTCTGTGTGAAGTCTGGGGCTATGCAAGTGGAGTGGATACCTGGTCCAATGCCCTGGCAGAGACACGCCTGTGTGCAGGAGGGGATGGGCGCCAACTCCAAAGTTGGTCCAATGCCCTGGCAGAGACACACCTGTGTGCAGGAGGGGATGGGCACTAACTCCAAAGTCAGAAAATGGGCAGGTTTTGCTCCCAGACAGTCGGGTAAATAGGGATCCTGGTCCCAGAATGGTGTCGCTGCCCCCAGGCCCTGTATTGACATCTACCAAAGCCCTCATGACAGCATGTTTGTTATAATGGACAGTTTCCGTATCTATCTCTTCTGCTGGGCTGTGTGTTCCTAAAATGCATTGATTGTGCCTGACTTTCTTTTGTTGTCCCAGCTTCTAGAGCAATCCCTGTGCCCAGTGTAGACCGAATGAATGGATGGATGTCACCTACAAATATAAACGAGTACAGGGACTACAAATTGTTCTGGGGGCAACAGCCAACTTACACTCCCGCCAGTTTAACCAAAATTAACTTTGAATTATGAATCCCGCCCCCCCAACTTATTGGCTGTATAACTTACCAACCTTGTGTAAACTACTAATATTTCTAAGCCTCAAATTTCTGATTTATGTAATAGGAATGTCAGTAACACCTACTTCATAGATAGTTGAGAAAATTACATAGAAGCATGAAGAAATAGGAGGATGTTGGTCAAAGGATACAAATATTATAAGACAAGTAAGTTTGGGGGATCTAATGTACAACATTCTGATTATAGTTAATAATACTCTATTATATACTTTAAAATTTCTAAGAAAGTAGATCTGAAATGTTCTCATCACAAAAAAGAAATGGTAATTATATGACATAATGGAGGTGTTAGCTAACACTGAGGCATAATCATTCTGCAATAGATAAGTATATCAAATTAAGACATTGTACTGTCTTAAATTTCCACAATGTTATATGTCAATTACATTTCAAAAAAGTTGGAAAAAAACTGGAGCACAAAGCACATAGTCCTGTGCTTAACACTGCGCCTTACCCAATAAATATTAGCTGTTACAATTATGAGATTCAAAGGCTTTAAACCTGTTTTTAGGGCTGACATTTGAGCGTTTGGCCATGGGTACAAGGAGCATGAGAACAATGTCCTCAGTGTAGCCAGAAGGTGGCAATGCCACCAACATACAAATCAGGCAAATCTAGGTGACATGCCCCAGCGGGGACTTGGGCCCTGGTCAGACCGCCAAGGGCAGGGTCTGCATGGTGGCAGAGCCAGGCTGCCCTGAGGGTTTGCAGCTTCTCACGGAGAAAGTTCCAGAAAGCAGCTCTGACACCTGTCTCTGTGCCTAAACACTGTTCGGCACAGCCTCAGAGAACAGCTTCTAAACCAAGGATGCACTGTGACTCTCACGGGCATGAAACACCTCTCTGTGCATGCCTTCTTCCATTAAAAAAAAAGTACTAGTACATTTTGTGACTCTATTAGTATAAAGACACATGTATATTATTATATATTAAAACAGTTTCTTCGATCTAAAAGTTCACTATTTTCCTGATTTTAAAAGAAATGAAAACATTTTCCACGGGTCCCTAAAACGGTGGTCTCTGGGCACTGTGGCAGCTACACCTAACGGGTCAGTGGGAGTGGGAGAAGGAGATGGGACAGGGGAGGGAGTCGCCATTTGCTTAGAGGTGGAGAGAGGCCAGAAAGCCCCCAGATGGAGAACTGGGTGGCTGCCTCCTACCACCTCAGGGACAGCACTGTTTCCTAGGGAATGAGTGTCTCAACCTCAGCACCACTGACATTTTGGGCGGGATGATTCTTTGGTGTGTGTCTGTGTGTGTGTGTGTGTGTGTGTGTGTGCCGCGCACATGTGCATGTGTGTATATGCGTGTGTGTGCGTGTGTGTTGGGGGCGGGGGCCTGTCCTGTGCACTGTAGGATATTAAGCACCACCTTTGACCTCTACCCACTAGTTGCCAGTAGCACCCTCTCCCGTTCAGTCGTGACAACCAAAAATGTCTCCGGACGTGGCCAAATGTTCCCGGGGGGTCAAATTGCCCCCAGGAACTGCTGTAAGAGTTTTGACCAGTTCCAGCCAAGGAAGCCCTAACCATGGACAGTGCTGCACGTGGCAGAGGGGCGAACGGGAGGCCTGAGTCATCCCCTGCGTGGAGAGAGAGGAAGCCAGTCCTCCTCCTCTGTAGGGTTAGAGCACTGGCGAACTCTGATCCTCGTTCCTTCCCAGTCCCTGCGTGTCTGTGGGGCCCACGTCGCTGGCCCTGGAGCAGGCACAGCGGGAGGCGGCGGGGGAGCCCGGGGCTACAGTCGGTCGCGCTGGCTGATAACGGGTGGACTGATCTAGCCACAGCATAACTCTGCAGAGTCGTTTTGTTCCTGGGTTCTGAAGAGTGTTTATTCATTAATTTTCTAACAGGCCCTAAAACACAGATGTAAGAGTTTTATTTCTCCTAGTCTGGAAGCACACCTGGAAGCACGCGTCCCTCACCTACTCCAGGAAGCCTTCCATGACTTCACACCACTCCGACCTCAGGCGAGACTAGGCCACCCCTCCTCAGAGGCTCCCACAAAACCATGAGCCTGTTTACCATGGCCCCAAACACGCCTCACTGCAATCATGTTTCCTCATCCAAAAGGCCCTAACGTCCCATAACGTCTCTACGTCCAACTCTAACACGCAGTTATCATTCATATAACTATCGGTGGACTGAGAAAATAAATGAATGAATGTTTACGTTCATGACTAGTGAGAATTTTTTCTCATTGATATTTTAAATAATAAATCCCTACCTAACTGGTTAGACCTCTTTTGAAACATCACGCTTATCCTGTTCAGACTTCTGAGAAGAAGGTGTACCGATGCTGCATGAAACTTGGGGTGCACATGAAATAAGCTGACACACAGTGTACCAAGAGACCTGTGTCAAAGATGAGTCATGAGCACACTAAAGACATCTCAGATGGAGGTGGAAGATACATATCTGAATATGAAGAGCACCTTTATCCCAGGAGAATCCCCTCAGGGAGGAGGCTGTGTGTGTGACTCATACGTCAGCAGAAGGAAGCCTGCAAGCCAGTTTAAGAGGAAGAATGAATTCTTGATGACGGGGCTCCCTGCTAGTGAGCACTGCTGTGAGAAGTGGGGACACACACACACACACCCACACACACACACACACATCCCTTCTTCTGGTTGGAGGTGAGTTTATCAGCTCAACGCATGGGTTGTAATTTCACCGGAAGACTCGATCGGCATTCTGATAAGCCCTGCTATTTTATAGCACTTTTCAGTTTACAGGGAGCTTCCCATAAGTCCTCTCATTTTGATTCTCATCACCATCATATCACCCCCCAATTTACAGATGAGGTGACTGAGGCTCAGTGAGGTTTGTTCGAGGTCTCACTGTAAATGGGGAATGGCACCCTCCTCTTTTGGTGTTAAGGCAAGTTGCCCGCAGGTGTGTCCCCGTGCATACAGGGACAGCCCTCCAGCTTCCTGAAGCAGACAAGCAGAGCAGAAGGAGACTCTGGTACAGGGAGAGCAGCAGTGGGAAGTGGGGACTTTTGGAGTGGGAGACGGATCCCTTCCCCTCTGACTCCATCCATACCCTACACAGCCTTCCATTCCCCTAACTGAGCCTCTAGGTAGATTGCCTAACACTCCCATCCACCTGGCTCTAGCCAATGGGATTATCTTGGTCTTTCCAAATATGGCCTCCATGAACCTGCCTCAGTGCCTTTGCCTACCCTGTGCTCCCCACTTGATCTCCCTGCTTCCCCTTCCCATTCCCTGCTCCCCAGAGCTCAATGCCTCCCCCTCCATCACTTCTCCTGACCCCTCCATCTCCATGGATTGTTCTCCCCTGTCCTCCCAGCACATTTTGTCTGTTGTATAATTTACCGTGCTCTCCCTTGTATCAGAAATATTTCTGTGCACCCTGCTTTCAGGCCATTTGCTTCCAGGGTTGGGAAGCTGTCTTCCCTGTGTCTATATCCCTAGAAGTTCCTAGCAGAGCCACATGCACACAAAGACCAGAAACATCCCCGAAGAGGGACTCCTTAACCTGGGCACTGAAACCAAGGCACTGAGGAGAATGAAGAGAAGACAGGCCACAGACAAGGAGACGGCCACGCACGCCCAGGTCCCTGCCCTTCCCAGGCGGCCTCAGGTAAACCAAAAATGTGGAGAGCATCACGGCCTTCAGAACATGGAGTCTTCAACTTATTTCCCTAGATGACTTATTATTATTATTATCATCATCATCATCATTATTTTGGCTTTCATGAGGTAGTGGCAGAAAGAATTCTGGGAAGAGGAAAGGAGAGTTCTCTCAGGTACTCCCCAGGATTTTCCAGAAGAGACAGCCAGGGCCTCTCTACCAGATCTGACTGGCGGTGGGTAGGGTCTGGCAGCCTGGCTCCCGGGGACAGCGCTGAGAGCCCAGCCGGGATTCACGGGTGGCACCTGTCCCACAGACACCTTGGCTCAGCCTCGGTAGGGCTGCAGTCCTGGCCTGGCGACGGGGGTTCTTTCTGCCTGTGGTAGGGAGTGACTAGAGCGGATGGTCTTTACTCAGTTCCCACTGTTATTGTCAGGTGGCCAACGTCGGTTGCAGAGGTGGGGTCAGGGCTCGAGGGCTAGCTAGGGAGGCCTCCAGATGGGTTACTGGGGCTTTCCTTCTCTGGGCCTCAGATTCCCCATCCGTAAAATGAGAACAGAAGGAAATCATAGAGGGAAGAAAATAAAGCACATGAACTGCGTGGGGCATGTCAGTTGTTCAGTGAATATCAGTTCTCTCTCTCTGCTTCCCTCTCTTTTCCCCTCTGCTTTCCTTCAGAAAGGGTTTCTGACCAAAGAAATGGTAACGCTGAGAAACCTGGAAAATACATATTTAGATTCAACAGAGGCCAACCTGTGGGTGCCGGTAAAGCAGAGGACCTGCCACCTCTTCCTCTGCCCTTTGTAATTCATTCACAGACACTGCCACTCAGGGAGGAATCTTTGTCCTTGGTAATGGTGAGACCTGGAACATAGCTGCCTCCTCCCCACCCACCCGAATAATCTAAAGTCTCCATCTAATAATCTAAAGTCTTATCTAGGACATAAGCCACCATCCTAATAATAAATCAGGGCATTGGGGCTCCAGGCTAAGACCTCTCCCCCACACCCAGGCCTCTTTCTTCCTTTCCACTTGCCCCTTATCTTTCCCTCTCTCTCCTGCCAACACTCACCACGGGGGCAGGGTGCTCACAGCCGGTGGTGATGGCAGAGTTCATGGCAACTTGGGGTCTTCTCCTTTGGGGATCCTCTCAGGATAAAGGAAAAGAAGCAATGTCACGCTAGTTAGGAAAGATTAACTTCTCAGCCCCTGCCAAAATAATAAGAGAAAGACAGGAATCCTGGGCTGGCTCTGTGGAGGGTGGGGCCTCCAAGCCCCGCCCGCTGTCCTGCGATAGACTGCCCCTCCAGCCCTGTCCCTCTCTGGTCACTGCAGGGGACCCAGGTGCAGTTGGTCCCAGCGAATGTTTCATAATTTGACAAGTTTGAGTCATTGCAGAGAAGTTAATGATCTCCCATAGCACTAAGGACACAAATCAGGGTACGGCCGATGGGGTGTGGCATGAGAGTATTTACTGGAAGGTTCCAGGGAACAGGAGGTGAGGGGGGTGAGGGTGAGGCTCTGGGCTGAACACAGAGGCTTCCTAGCTTTCTAAAGCTGATTCTTAGTGACTGGCTGAGCAGGAAGAAAACATTGCAAAAATCCCCCAGTCAGCCAGAGTCGTGTTAATGAAGTCATTAGTGAGCAAAAGAGTGGACCTGCGAGCTGCCGGGAAAGCTCATGGGTGGAGCAAAGAGCTCAGGTGAGAGCTTGAGAAAAAACACTTTTAATCTTTGGGTGACTGTCTCCCTAACAACCAAAAACGTCAACAACATACCTCCCAGAAAGAGAAATCCGGGAAGGCACACTCTTGCTCTTCGGCCAGGCAGAGCACTTGAAAGGCTCTATTCAAACGCTTTTGATACACCCCACTCCGTGACATTCAAAGCAAGCCAAGTACCTGCTACTCGTGATGGTGGAATGTTCTGGAATGGGTGGCACTGGGTCGCAAGGTTTGGGAAACCCATAGCAGGAGGCACACAGACGTCAACGGGAGTTGGTCTGCTGGGAAGCCCTGAAAAACACAACAATGAGATGTTTGGTGAGGAAGGGGACAGGGCTGATTTTGTCTGTGACAGAAAAGCCAAGGTCAGAGGCGGGTCAAAGGTCACTGAGTAGCTGGCCTTACTGAACACTTGACCGTATATACCGTGTTACACCTTTTTATGTTATTTAAGGTTCACAACAAACCAGCATTCGCATCCTTATTTTACGGATTAAGAAATTCAGGTGTCAATGGATGGGCCAAGCTACCTGCCCAAGGTCCATAGCAGGAGCTGAGATCAAAGCCCAGAGGGTCCTGTCCCTCAGCCCACAGGCGTGTCAAGGCCATGCCAGACGGAGACAGGCAAGCCCTCTGGGCCCGAAGGTGGGAAGGACAAGGCTCCGGGGGAGATGGCCCGGACAGCGTGGCCACGGGGGAGCTTTCCCTGAAAGGAGAGGTGGGTCCCCTACGAATGGCGCCCAGGGGCCCCAAGTTCACCTCAGAAGCGAGGGTGAGACCGCTTCACTCCGGGAGGGCATGGACCCCTGTGTCGGTTGGGGTCCCCTGAACACACTAAGTATGCAGCCCCATGGGCCGGATGAGTTATGAGGTGAGCACAGAGAGCAGGTGCTGGAGTCGACACGGAGCTCTGCAGGGAGCAGCATGAGCTTCGAGATGGCAGGACGGCCTGGCGGCGTGGGTCGGAGCAGCGACCTGCCGCCCTCCCGGACCTGCGGGCGTGCGCATAGCTGGGTTCACCTTGGACGTCTCTTTTCCCTGTCACCAATGCATAAGAAGAGGATTTCTCAAAGACTCTGCGCTCCCCACAGTGAAGGGCCTGCGCTTCTCGGCTCTGCCCCTCCCCCTCCTTGCCAGTCCTCGAGGTGTACAGTCAAACTCCCCTCCAGGGCGAGGAAGGATGGTGCAGGGTTAGCGACACGAGAGAAGTAAAGTAGAAAGATGGTTCCAGAAACTTTCCTCACTCCTCATCTTCAAGTCCTCTCCTCTGCGCCCGACTCTCTTCGTCTCACGTGGTTTTTTGTACAAGTCCCATCTGCATTTGCACTTTGGCTTGCAGTCATTGCCACAGTCCCCATCTCTCTCAGCTGCTCGGATGGGAGCCAAGTGGGCACCCCTCCTTTTCCTCTGCCCCTCAGAAGTCACTAAAACAGACTATGGTTACTCCACTCAATGGCCCGGCCTGGCTTTTGCCACCCTCTCTCGCCCTGTGGTACCCCAGTGACTGGTGGCCTCGTCCCCCCTCCCCAGCTGGGATCTTCCTGCCGCCCCAACACATACCAGTTTGAGGTTCACAGTACACATCCGATCCATTCACGTCAGATTATTTATGTTTCATGTTGCGGAAATCGAATTCTAGTAATTAGCTCAAGCAAAGAGAGAAATTTGTTTTAAGAATATGGAGTCACTCTGGGGAGCCATGATCTTTCTTGGAACACATGAAGGAGTAAAACTCTTCCATTGCATTTTTATACGTAAACTTCTAATCCCTGGGCCTCTCCGTTTATAATGCCTGATGGCTCCCCTGGCTGTACCGCCTTTGCATGCGGAGTAGCTAAGCAGGACCTCTTCACCTTGACCTGGACCTTTTCACCACTGAGGTCAGATCATTGGCAGCTGGCTATTACAGGAGGGAATAAGAGAAGAGATAGCCGTGGGGCAAATCGCACTTGACAACAAGACCAAAGGAGGCCATCAGAGTTTCTTAAGAGAAGGTCCAACCAGACCGTAGGTGCGGCTCTTGGTTTTGCTGTTTGGAATCCATTTAGCCTTCCCTCATTTTCCTCTTGAAGACCGTCCTGATCCACGGCAACCGGTCCATATGCTTCAGGCAGAGTCTCCGTTGGCCCGCAGCTGTGCTGTGTGAGGGTGCAGGGACAGTTGGAACGCTGCAAACTCCTGGCCATGGCCTCGGATTAGCGACGGGCACAGGGCCCAACCAGAGCCGTGAGATGCAACGGGACTTCTGCTGGAACTTGGAGGAAGAGGGGCGTCCTCTCTTTTTCACTAAACTTGAACCTAGAGGGTGTCTCTCTGTAGCTGCCAGCAGCTGTCTCATGACTACACAGAGCCTGAGAAGGAAGCCAACGTGCAGAATAGAGCTGAGATGCAGACCAGGTCCCAGTGAAGTTGGAATCCACATATCCAGCCATTTGCCTCGGCTTGTCAATCTCTCTTTGGCTTTACCCAATTCGATTTGGCTTTTCTGTCATTTATAACCCAAAACACCAATCCTCAAACTTAGAATTACTTACATGATATTTGCTAATTTTTTACCCTTCACTAAGAATGGTGGTTAAATTTCAAGAGCATTAAAAATAACTTAAACATCGATCCTAATGCTAATGCCCACAACATATTTTTCCACAACAGAATTATTTGTCTAAAATGTGGCAGAAACAATCCAAGGGAGTGCTGGGGAAACAATTGAAAGGCCACTGGTCTATCAGATGCTTCATTCAAATGAATACTCAAGTTCATCTACTCTTAACCTGAAAGGCGAGGAAACCAACATTATCTGTGGAGGGCGGTGGCTTGTCCATCTTTGTTGAGCCCTGACTCGTTTCACCAGAAATTGGAGTCATGGGATTTTCAAAATTATTTGCTTCAAATTTCGACATATGCAGCTCAGGAAACCTGTTCCAAGTGAACTGCGGCTCTTGATTTATGACTTCATGGTCTAAATAATCCACATTCTCATGCTTAATTGAATCTCTGTTTATAAAAAAGAGGTTGGCAAACTGGCCCAGCCCCTGTCTGGCCCACTGCCTGCTTACGTGGACGGATTTACGGGAACACATCTGTGCCCACTCGTTTGCACAGTCTCTGCAGCTGCTTTTGTGTTACAACGGTTGAATAATTGTGACAAGCCTACAAAACCTAAAATAATTTACTACCTGACCCTTTCCAGAAAATGTTCGCTCACTCCTGCTCTGAACATCGGTCCAAAGACTTACATGAAAACAACAACAACAACGCTCAATTTAAAAAGTCTTCGGCATATATTTTTTCATCTCTAATTACACTACATAGGTGTGACCTTAAATAAACACATTTAAATGAATATAACGGAGTCCTTTTTTTTTTTTTACACCCAGTTTTCTCTTCTACCGTCAGTCTTCACTTTTCTCTTCCTGAGCTTTTCTTCGAAGTCACTCTCCCAGCACACAGGCCCGACTCCAGGTTGCTCCACAGAAATGACCGTGACAGGCAATCGGCCACGTAGGATCTTGTTTGTCTGCTCTTGCGTAACTGCTTCTGCGAACCCGCCGGCTTATCTCTGAGTGTCAGCGTCCAAGCCCTTCTGTGGGACAAGCAGGGCCCAGGGAAGAATGTCCTGGCAGAGTCCACGGAGCCAGGGCTGGACACTGGATGGGATGGAACTGGCCTGGGGGCTGCCACGGAATGTGGAATCAAGATCTGAAACCAGCGTGTGGCGAGTAGGGTTGAAAACCACTTCTCTAACATCAACAGTCAGAGTCCAAATTTGGAAAACAGCT
>KE772116.1:0-15798 GCA_000465285.1 Eidolon helvum | reverse complement strand
AGTGCTAAATCTTCAACGATGTGTGAGGGGAAGGATTAACCTTTATGTTATCTTCCTTCTTTATCAACACTGAATTTTAAACCAATCTATCAAATGCCGATTATTTAAATTGCAAATGTTATTTTAACAAGGTGAGCAGAATAACTTTCGGAATATTTATTTGTATTTTACTTTTTATTCTGTAGGAAACCTGATGAATGAGAATTGTTTTCCCCCCTTTTGCATCTTAAAAAACTAGATTCTGACTGTGTGCTCTATGGCTTCAGGGATACTGTTATTGCAGGACAGAAAATGGAAGGCGCTCATAATAAGCCATCCCCTGCCTCACCAACCCTTTCCTCTGGGATTTTAGCCCACTCAGAGTGAAGGGACCAAGACTGGCCAGACAAGTATGCACAGAGTGTTGGCCCCAGAGCCTGAAGAGAAATAGGTAGTTTGGGGTTCATGATGGATGGGTCCTTGTGCCCCAGGAGGACGTAAGACATCCTTTATGAGGTGGCTCATAACTGATAGAGGAACCAAAAACGAATGTCAAGGGGAGTGAATTTATTCCCTTTCTTGGTGTTTCCTCCCATGTGCAGAGACCTCCATAGGAGTCAAATACCTGACCTCTTTCCACCCATCACTTTCAGCCCTCTCAAGGGAGGAGAAGTAACAGCTCTGATGAATAAGTTGGGGGAAATACCCAGGTTTGCACATCCTAGGTCTTCATTTTTCTCTCTTCCACTCTGCTATTGGTTTTCCAGGCTCTGCCCCAGTGGAGGGCTACAGCTGTTCAGAGCAACCTTGGCTAAGTGAGTGAACCGATCTAGCTCTGGAGTTTAATATTAGCAAACCACTCAGCCATTCTCCCCACATAGCTTTAACAGTATCAAAGGGGATGTTTTGCTCTATATCTGCACTATTCCTGTATTGTAGGAATACACTGTAGTTCCTATACCTTACTTATTCCAGAATCTCTAGGAAAAAGATTCAAAGACCCTAAAATGTTAAATGCACTATTAAGTGTTAAATGTTAAATGTTAATGCATTATTTCTGCATTTATCTCTCAGTCGGTCCTGAACTCAAGCAGGGGGAAAGAGAGAGTGCTATGTCTGGACCCCTTTAGACAACAATAACTAAAAATCATGGCCTTGGGCATTGGGGTAACAGATCCCCATCCACTTTGAATAATCAATCAAGCATTCATTCATTTATTCAACAAACTTTAATTAACTGTCCACGATGTGCTGGGCACAGTTCTTAGCATTTGGGAATACGGCAGATGGGTGTCTCAATCGTGACAATCATGTAGTAAAGACTAGAAGCTTTTCTTATGTTTGGCAGCACCACGTGAGACTACAGATCCTCAGTGACACCCCCAAAATATAACTGATATATTTAATTTGGAATAATTACAGTCTTTCTCACATGTAAGTACTGTAGATCAAGTTCATAACTGCTACTAATAATTTAACTTTATTTTAAAAAGGTAGCTGTTATTGAGAGATTTGGAGGATGGCATAGGAAGGGAAAGATAGGACCTACCTTTAAACTATATGACAATTATACTGACAGTGTAAAAGTTGACAATCTTTTTGCCCAAAACTATTCCATTACTTGGGGGAAAAAAAAAATAAAAGGTGAAATGTAGCTCTCTGTTCTATAAAAATATGTTGAAGTCACCGTGTAGAAAAATAACTTCAAATATATTAATTCTATGGTTGTGAATATTACTTAATATGACAGAACAATACCAAAATTATCTTCCTGGTGGCCTTTGGAAAATACATTGTAGTTCCTATACCTTACTCATTTCAGACTCTCCAGGAAAAAGATTTGAAGACCCTAAAATGTTAAAGATTGTTATTGTTGTCACTCTTTTAATTCCTGTCTTTGACTAGCGCCAAATGCTAAAAATATTTAAAATTTTTCCATTTTCTCCTCATTCACCATGTTTGCCAAATCCAAAAGTGGAATGTGAGAAATAGCTTAAGTTTAGTTCAGTTTAGTTTCTTTTTTTAATATGTGGAAGAAAGAAGGCGTTATCACAATGCCAATTCCTACCATGCTCTAATCACAGAATATTGGGTTTAATTTGCATAGTAACTGTTGAAAACTTGTTCCTTGGCAAGTATCTCTGGCTCTCAGCAAAGTCGTGAAGTGAACAGATGTTCGATTGGTCCATCCAATTCAACCTTCTTATGGTCTGGACCCTATTCCACCCTCCTATTCCCTATTTACCTACTAGGAAATTCCAAATTTAAGGGTAGTGGCTTTCCCTAAGTAAATCTCAATTTTAAGGATATGCAGGTAAGAAATGCAAATGAGCAGAATGAGATAGGAAAAGACTGCCATCTAATTCTGTGTCTACATCTGTATCATGATGCCACATTGTGTCATAACTCTTTTGTTTACACATTTGACTTTCCCACTAGACTAAGAATTATATAGCACAGGCTTGTTTTTATTCAGATTTGTAATCCTTGTGCTTAACTCAGGTCATGGGCACACAGTAAGTAATCAATTTATTTTGGATAAATTAATAATGTATGAATGTTTTCGCATTTGAACACTTTGTGAATGTATGTGCTATCTTTATTCATATAAACTGCTACCGCAAGGCTGCATTTGAACATCAAGAAAACAAAAATCATGATAAGGGGTTCTAGAGCAAATTAAGCCTGAAACATCACTGGAGGAAAAGTGACAGAACAGAAGTTGTTCTATTTCAGGCGCATCATGAGAAGGCAAGTTTCTTTAGAAAAGACATTAATGCTGGGAAAAATAAAAGGCAGCAGGAAAAGAGGAAGACCAAATATAAGATGGATCGACTCCCTAAAAGAAGCCATAAGCAGGAGTCCATAGGAGCTGAACAGAGCTGTTGAGCACAGGACATTATGGACATCGCTCATTCACAGAGTTGCCAAGACTCAGTGGCATGTAACACCGACAATTCTAATTTCAACTTTCCTCAAAAGGTACATTTGAAAGTTGTATCAGAGTGAGCAGAATGGAAATGCAGCATTCATGGAATGCAAGCAGAAAACAACTTTATTCTTTCTCTTCCTTATCCTTTCAAAACTGCCCTGTGGAGGTATCTCTTCCCCGCCTGTTGCATAAAATCTAAGGCAGACCCCAAAAACCTTATAATAACTCTCAGAAAATAAAAAAAGACCTCCTGTTATTTCTAGTCATAGCAACAGCTTTATTGCAATATCAATATATCTAGTTCCATGTCTAGTAAGAACTTCAGACTTTATTAAGTGAAGGTATCTTCTTTACCCAGCTCAGACAATCTTTAGATTGGAAACTTGCAACAGGAAAGAGGGACATGGTCAGTTTCCTTTCTATTTCCTCGAGCTTCTTTCTTCTTTCCACCCAGCTGATCTGGGGCTGTAAGTGAGAATGGGTTATGCAAGTTCCAAGATGACTTTTTAATTTGCTTATGGGGTCTTCAAAGGCCCCTTATGAGACCTCACATTGCCCAGTCCCATGACATGGGTGATGCACTCCTTAACCGAACTGTTATGACCACTCAGACCCTTAGCACTAGACCAAATGGTGTTCCCTTGCCCTGAGACTGATAAGACTACTTCATTTGGCTGTTCTCCTATGTAGGACCCCTTCCAGATCCATCCAGTTACAATCCTCACTGTCCACTTGTTCCACAGTATGCTCAAGCCTCCTCGAGTATACTACCTACTCCCACCACAGCCCTCTTTCCTTTCCCATCTTTACACATGGCTTCAGCTTAGCTTTTTGCTTTGGCTTCATAGCTATGGCTCAAAGACATCCCCAAACTCTAAGAAACACTCATCAGGCTTTTCAAGTGTGTCTCTGAAGCCCTTCTCACTAGACTTGAGTAAAGAAGAAGCAGCTTTCTCTCTTCCCTAATGTCTGGTATCAGGGAGAGGAAAAAACCTCAGTTTGCCAGCATATTTTCAAAGGAACTTGGAGGATATTAGGCTAGGTTGAGGAAACAGCTTTTGATCATCTCCTTTCCAGTACCTCCCTTGGAAATGTGGAAACATTTGCCACCTGTTATTTTCGACTCAACCTTTTAAGGCCATTGTTAAAATTGATAGCAAAACATCCTATGTTAACACCTTATACAAACACAAAATGCAGGGTTTATAGTAGCCTATTATTTCATACCCAGATTCTTTTTGAAATAAAAGGGTTACGTTTCTGGTTCAAATTTTTGGATGAATATATATGTTGCAAGTAAAAAATACAAAGGGAAAAGCAACTGCAACGGGTAGTGAACGAACCAGAGATTTTGATGGATTTCTGAAATATGGAAAGAAAATTGGAAAGTACTGTAGTGAATGACAAGACAGCCATCCAGCACTGTCATGAGAAGGCTGCAGGACAGGTGGCAGCTGTTCTCCTTTGCAAGCTCCAGGGAGGCGCCAAGCATAGCATCAGCAGATTCAGAGCAGGAGTAGGAGGCCGACATTTATGGGAAGGTTTTCTACAGAACAGTGGTGCTGGGGCTTGCTTTCCCATGTATCTCCTTTCACCTCACACTTAATAAGCAAGTGGCCACTACTGTCTTTAGTCCTAGGGAGAAAAACACAGAAATCTGGCAGCTGAAGAAAGAGAGTGACTTATTACACTTTGTTTAGAGTTCCAAGAGTGCCCTGTGGAGGTAGGCGAAGTACTTGACTACATAGGAAATTTCAGACTCTGCCCCCGAGAGGCGTGAACCATCTCTGTCTCAGCTAGTTTGTTGCCAGGTAACCAACAGTGATTTCCCAGAATTAGTCATTTAAAGAGAACGACCAAGAGGAATAAACAGAATAACTAATCACAGAGAAATCAAAGTTTGCCCAGGGAACCCAAGAGAATTAAAAAGAAAGAGAGAGAGAGAGAGAGAGAGATGATATTGTGCCTACCTCATTCCCACAGTAACATCTGGCTACCTACCTGTCTTCAGAATAGAAGGGTTGAATTGTCAAAGCAATCTCATTTGAATAATAGATCTCATCCAGAACCCAACTTTACTGGTAATTCAAAGACTACGGATAAGAACCAGGCACAGATGTGGCATTTCTTTTGGAAGGAGCCCAAATTTGTAAGACTCAGCTTTTGAAAAATGTCTCTTTCTCTCTCACTAGAGTACATTTTGTTTTCAGAGCAACAAGTGGTTTCTGACCAACGTTATGTTCAGAATAAATAAATTTATTCAAAGATTTCTAGGCTTATTTACAACAAGCAATCTTGACCTGATACTGATTCATTTTAAATTTTGCTGAAGTAGATCCTCAACGATTTTTTTTTCAGGAGGGTGAACAGTAGAAAATGTTCTAAGGTCTACATATCCGAAAATGCCTTTATTTTACTTTTATGTTGGAGTAATTGTGTGAGTTGTTACATAACTCTAGGTTGTCTTCATTGACCACCCTGAAAACTAAAACTTCTCTCTCTCGTTCTCTCTTCCATTGTCCCTGCCAAGGTCAACTACCTGCCTCCTGTGTCCCCTCAGTGGGAAGAGTCCATATTCCTGCTATTAACAATTCCCTTCCCAAATATAATCTTTTCGCTTACTGTCTATGCCCCTATCTAGGGCCAACCTTTCCACTTGCACATCAGATCCTGTTGTTCTCCACCTATTAAAGGTTATTGTTCCAGTTATTGTTCCCTTTCTCTCCGGTATCATTTTATTTTTTGCTCTTCTCTACTAGATCACTGCCACCAGCATATAAACATGCAATAACTTTTCACGTGTTAATCTCTCTCTTGATACTGCATCCTTGTCCAACTCCTGCCCCATTCACTGTTTCTCTTAATAGAAAAACTCCAGTATGTTAATTAGTTTTCAATAAAACTGGAAAAAAAAATATTAATTAATTATTTAAAAAACCCACTCCTCCATAGTGTCGTCTGTAGTTTCTGCCTCTGGTTCATCTCTTTCTGTTCTCTTTTGAATCCACTCCAAATAACCTCCATCCCCATCGTTCCACCAAAATTGTTCTTGCCAAGGTCACAATGTTCCCATGTTGCTAAGCACAGTGGGGAGGATTATCAGTCCTCCTCTTTCTTGACTTATTAACAAATAAAACACAGTTTTAATACTGTTGACCACTCTCTCCTCTTTGAAGCACTTCTTTCGCCACACATTGGGACATTATGCAGTCGTGATTTCTCTCCTGCTTCCTAGGCCTCTTATTCTCAGGAAGAACAAGCAAATAAAGAAGATGACACTTTCCAGAGGATAGATTAAAGGGAAGGAAAAGTTATTCTAAAATAAAAACATGGAAGGTGTGGGGGGGTGAGTAAGAGATCTGGGATGCAGCAGACAGATGCTAGGGGAACCCTCTCATGATTCTGCTCCCTGGTATGCAGTCTTTGGTACAATGCCCTCCCTTTGAGTGTGGGCTGGACCTGTGATTTTTTTCTAGTGAATTGACTATGGCAAAGGTGATGGGATGTCACTTCTGTGATTACATTACATTATACAACCTTTCTTGCTAGAAGATTAGTGCTATGGATTCTCTCTCCCCTGCTGACTTGGAAGAAGAGAACAGCCATGCTGGGAGGCCCAACTGAGAAGAGTCCGAGAGTGGCCTCTAGGAGCTGAGGATGGACGCCAGCCAACAACCCCCAATAAACCGGACACCCCTAGTCCTAGTGTTGCAAGAAAATGAATTTTGCCAAGCATGAAAGCAGACTCTTCCCCAGTCAACCTCCAGTGAGACTGCATACTGGTTGACATCTTGATTGCAGTCTTTTGAGGCTCTGAGCAGACTCAGTTGAACTACACATGTCCAGACTCCTAACCCAAGGAACCACAAGACAGTAAATGTGTTTCATTTTAATCTCCTGAGTTCGCAGTAATTTGTTATGTAACAATAGATAATTAATACATGAGAGATAAACCCAAAATCTGGTCAATGGGAGTTCCAGAAATAAAAAATAGAGAAAATAATGGGAAAGAAATAATTAATGAAGTAATACAAGAATATTTATAACACATAAAGAAAAATTTAACAACTCAAATTGAAAACTGCTGAAAGTGATTAATAAGTGTAGGGGGGGGGGCGGGGGGAGATTGAAACCTACATAAAAATTGCAGAATACCAGATTTTGATAGAAGAGAAAATCCACAGTTTCTCTAAAAGGAATGAAAATTTGGTGGCCGTCCTAATGCTTGGTGGTTTCAAAGTTCTAAGGAAAGGTTATTTTAACCTAGAATTATACAGCAACCCACACCATTACTCCAACATGAAGGAAAAATAAAGGTATTATCAGATATGCATAGCTCAAAGGTTTAATATTATTTATCCTTCTGAAAAAAAATATTGAGGATATATTTTAGGAAAACTCAAAATGAATTCAAGGAAGAAGAAAGTATGAGGTCAAGAGAGAGAAGACTATTTCATGATGAAGATTATGCAGTGGACCAGGAAAGCAACCTGTTCAAATTAGAACAAGAAGTCAAAGGTCAGTGGATTCACCTTGACAAAATACCTTTAGGAAACTAGATGACCTTCGTGAAAAGGTAAAGGCATATGCTTCTTTTAGGAAAATACAAAGGCAATTAGAAATTAAAGAAAAAGCAAACATCTATAAGAAAGTCAAATTTCAAATATGAAGCAATCTAGAATGTGGTGTAATTCAAGCCATTGATATAGCATTATTTGATTTTAACATTTGGACATATTTTTTCTTTTCGGGTTAGAGCTTTTAGTGACCCATGAGTATATTTCTTTATGTATCCTATCACATTACTTCATTTAGTTCTATAGTAAATAATATATTCATAATCATCCTGTGGTAAATGCTGTATGGTGAATATCAGTTTTTAAAAACAATCTACAGACAAAGCATGAATAAATTAATTTAGTTGAAGACATTAAAAACATAAATTCTACAAATATTGAGAATGTAAAAATAAGTTTAGCTTTAAAAGTTGGAAGGTGTTATAGCAATAATTGAAGGCATGTGGGAAAGTCCAATAGGAGAATTAAAAATAACTAGGATGAATTAGGAAGAGAAATGAGGGCGGCAGGTTTGTGTAAGTGAAGGAGCCAGTAGAAAGTGAAGCCCATTCTTCCCTCTCTTCATCAACCCCTGCGTGTGAGAGGGACAGCCTGGGGCATTTCTTTCTAATTTCTACAAGGACTGGATGGGGAGAAGAAGAGCAACCTTTCTGAGTGAACCTAAAATTTATTCCTCTGAGAATCTGCCAGCCTTGCCCAAAATGCTCAACATAATGGAAATACGTGTGGGACGGTGGAGGTGGGGGTAGGGGTGGGGGAGGTGTTGCTTCTCTAGGTAGAAAAATCACAAAAGCCCCCATTTTCTTCTAGTTCTGGAAGGAGGCTCTCGAAAACCTTCCTCTCCTACAGTTGCTTGAGTCTTTTCAACCCTGAGCACTCACTCCACTCCTTTCTCCCCCGCAGCTTAATTCCCCTCAATCAGCCCAGGCCTTTGCAAAACAAAAGCCAGGAGGAGGGCTGTCTTTTGGGTGCCTGGCAACCGCTACTTCCTGCAGTGCCACACAAAAGCACGAGGGCTGCCTTGAACACAAAGGCCTGGCTATCTTCTGGGATGGGGGAGGTAATCTCACCCTAGCAGCAAGATTGAAATACAAACTGATAGATTCAAAGAATGATCTTGCATCATTCTCTTCTCCCTCCTGCCTCCCAGCACAATCTTGAAGTCTCTGAAAAGAAAACTATTTCTTACTCTGTTGTCCCTTTAAGAGGACCAAGTCTAGGTTTCTCAGGATGTTAGTTCCCCTACCCAAAGCAGCTTATCAGTTAGAGATGGATCTTCCCCAGATGTCCTCGGTTCTACTAGGTGGGGAGCTTGGGTCTGCAACAAGTGGATGCGCAGGCAACTCCCCAACTCGCTATGCATCCCAGGCTTATAATTTTCTTAGTCAGATGAAACTCTGAGTAAATCTCAAGTTTGAGGAGGCAGTGTTTGGCTTAAAGACAGCTGGAGAGGAAAAGAGTCGATTTTTGACAAAAATAGGTCTGGTTCAGGGTTAGGGGACTGTGCCCTCTTCTTCACTATTTTTCTCCCATTTTCAGGACCTTCGTGGAGTCTAAAGGAAAACCTAAGGGTCCAGCTCAGCCTAATTTCTTATTGTGTGCAATGTCTCCACTTCCTGCTCCGCCTTCGATTCTACAGGATCACTGACCACCGTAAACACACCAGAGTTTCCTCTATTCAGCTGTTCATTCCTGGGTGCAGTCTAGCATAAAAAAGCAAACAGGCCTCTGGCCTCCCTAAACCCTCAGTGACTTGCTCTGAATCTTCCTACCGTGTGAATAAACAGGGCTCTTTGACTTCACTGGAGCCACTGGGGGCCTTCATGTCACAATCACTTCACTTGGGTTCCAGACCATTTGTTCAAAGACAAAGTAAGAGCCATGTCTCTTTGATGGGGTACCAGGCCAAAGGGTACTCTCTGTGCCTCAGGTGGCCTGTGGAAGGGTGCCCATAACAAGCTCCCTAAGCCTGCGGGAGGACGTCAAGGCTTTTTGTTCCCATCTATCACAACAAGCAGGATATGGGCCACTGAAGTCAACTCATCCATGCCTGGTTCCCTTACTCACTGAAGTGGGCAATATCTTCCTGGCTTCTCCCCTCCTTTTCTTTACCTGCTTTTTTTTTTTTTTCAATTCGGGTTTTTTTTTTTTTTTTTTTTTAACCAGTAAATAAGAGAACAATTGGTGAGGTGGATGGTATACACAGAATCTGGTGAGGATGAGTACACAGCACGGCGAGGTACTCAGCTTTGCATGTGTCCATTTCTGTTTTAAATGACCAAGTTCTGAACTACGAGTAAGTGTCTAAACCTCTTGGGTCAGTTCTTTCTGTACCAAAGACTCTAATCTTAATTAATTAATAAATAGAGATCTTAACCTTTTCAACATCCTTCAGGTAGGTGTTTAGGGAACTGACCTGCAGTCTCCTCTGGTTTTCAGTGTACCCTAAACCTTCTTCTAAAGTTCTAAGACATTCTAGCACAACACCTGAAAAAAGGCTATTCTCAGCAAAGTCTCTATTGCCACCCCCTGAACCTGCCCCAATTAATATGGTGAAGTCGCAACCCCCAGGGCCTCAGAATGTTACTTTATTGGAAATAGTCTTCACACATGTAATTAATTAAGAAGAGGTCGTTCTAGAGTAGGTGGGCCCCTAATCCAATATAACTGGTGTCCCTATGAAAAGAGGACACTTGGACACAGACACGCGTGGGGAGAACACCATGTGAAGACTGGAATTATGTTGCTACAAACCAAGGAACTATCAGAAGCTGGCAGAGAGGTCTGAGCAGAGCCTTCCCCAGCACCGGAGAGGCAGCATGGCCCTGCTGGGACCTTTCTCTCAGACTTCTGGCCTCCAGTAAATTCTCTTGTTTAAGCCACTCAGTTTATGGTATTTTGTTACAGCGGCCCTAGCAAACTCATATTCCTGGGACATTTCATCAGTTGATATAACTTCTGGCCTTGGATATCTGCGACTATGGCACCATCTACTTTGTATTCCCACTGCTTCCAGTCTGGGACCTACAGCCACTTATTTTTCTGATTAATTTCCACCACAGGCTTCTTCTACCGCCAATTCCAACAGCTTAGCCTGTTACTCAGGCAGCATGACCAGGCTTGAGGGCACTGGGGCCGTTGTCGTATTGCTGGAAAAGATTAATTTTTAAAAGAAATTCAGAATCTAAGATATAGACCTTAAAGATCTCCTTCTGTGTCCTTTTCTTTCATGATGTTCTCCTAGAGCATGTAGCAAAATAAATCTTTTCAATATATTCAAACAAGTTTCTCTTTGTTTTTTCTTACTGACATTTTTGTTGAATATCTAGCCTAGTGTCTGCCCAGGAGTTTCAAAGCATTTTATAGCTTGCATTTCTTAAAAACATTATTATTTCAAAATCCACTTATGTTCCTCAAATCAACAGTGACGTATAAAAGTCCTCACTCAACCCTGTTAACCAATTCTCCAAAAGAGTCAAAGCCTTGTCAGAAAAAAAACATTGGCATCAAATCTTATGGGTTATAATCGGCCATGGATTGTACAAGAATTCAAATAAATTCTGGAATTATTCCTCATGTGTAGTTGTTATAAATTTCATTCTATATCGTAGGGTGTAAGAAATGTCACATTTCCTGAATTCCTATAAGTCTATTATACAAGCTCCAGTTGGGGGGGCAGTCATTTCAGTCATTTGGGGGTATTTCTCTCCTTGGTTCAGTAAATGACATGGTGATCACAATATTGAAAAGAGCCCACTGGTCACCATGGAATCTTCTAATTTACAAGTCCTGTGGTTCCTCGATGGGGTAATTTAGCTGTTTCGGTGCCACTCCTGGACTCACGGATCTTTGCTGAGGTGGTAGTCACTGTGCTTTGTGCTCGCTCAAGCCCCTCTGAGTGTACCAGACAGCCCTTGTGGCGAGGCCCGGGCACCTCTCTGGGGCCCCCTGGGGGATATATTTGGGATCCTCACCAATTGCGACACCACAAAATCCTCTGTCTTCTCCCCCAGTTCTCAAAGCCTCACTTGTCGAGGGCTCTTCAGCCCTGTGCTGAATTGAATAGTGTCCCCCCAAAATTTATGTTCTTCCTGCAACCTCAGAACGTGATCATATTTGGAAATAGTGCTTTTGCACATATAATTAGTTAAGAAGATGTCATAATGGAGGGGGCGGGGGATCCTAATCCTATACGACTGACATCTTTATAAGAAGAACAGAAAGGTTACAGGCGTAAAAGGAGAACACCAAGCAACGATGAACAAAGTGGTTGACTCGATGTGTCTACAAGCCAAGGAATGCCAAGGATGGCCAGCGACCACCAGACGCTAGAAAGGACAAGGGAGAGTTCCCTGGAGTATGCAGAGAGCCTGCTGGCACCTTGATTTCAGACTTCCAGTCTCCAGAACTATGTGAGAATAGTTGCACAGTTTGTGATACTTTGTTACAGCAGCCCTCAGAAACTAATCTAATCCCCAAACAGTGTCTCACCTTCTGGCAGGCTGCTGGATAATCCAGCACAATCGCCCTCCATCAGCCTGGATTTCGGCAACAGCAAAGCCAGCAGGCGGCTTGTTTCTCAGGGTCAGGTCACTGCTGACTTCAGTCTGCTGCTCAACAGCCTCGAGCAGGGCGCCCCAAGCCCTGCGTCCCTGTGGGTGCCCCAGTGGGGGTGGGCCAGAGGTCGAGGATACCCTGAGTATCTGTCAATTATTGATGTGAAATTCATACAGTATTTGTGAAGCTGATGGAAGAAAGTTTTTTTATTTTTTTTTTTAATAAGTCTTTAGATTTGAAGTTTTTCATCACCAGGTATATTCGGACCCTACATATCTGGTGTTGTCTCATATCCATGAAGGGCTCAAATTCAGAGATAAGCACAGAAATTAGCTCGGCCACTCAAAAGAGCTGTCACAGGTCCGAGCTTGCTGTTCACCAGGGGAGGGCAGAGTCGCCCGGTTCTTTCTCAGGCACAGAGCATGTCTAATCATGTAGATGCTTTTGGGGGGGTCTGTTTTCCTTAGCCTGAGGTTCCCTCCTAGGATCCAAGTGGGGAGTGGAGCTGTAGAGGACATGAGATGCAGGACAGAGAAAAGCAAAGAGTCATAGCCTGTTGGGCCTCCCAGGGCCTCCACAGTAGGGTCAGTGATCAGAATTTACAGAAAAGGAGAAAAGACTGCGACGAGGCCCTTGGGCAGCTGCTGCTGTCCTCTCTTGGCCTTTGTCCTGAGTGCAAGTACAGACCATTGCCTCAACTCCCTAGGATGTAGCTGCAACCAGCTGCCACCTTTTGCCAAATCTGTAGACAATGTAAACACCAAGAACAGCAGCTCAGAGGCTCAGGACCGGCTTGCATTAATTTCACTGCCATCCACCCACCTGGTTCTGTGTCCAGAAGCCAACTCCTGTCACCCCTGGGCCTCCAGCAAGAGTTCCCTGGGTGCTGACTTGCTTCCTCTCCCTGAACCTTTCTTCTCCAAAGTCCAAAAGAAAGAACATTTCCCTCCCCCTCTACCCAATCTCATCCTTGATCTCAAAGATTTCATTTTTGGTTTCTAGATCAGCCCTTTCTCAGGATGATGATGGAAATTTCCACTTGCTTCCTGGCATTGCATCCCCATTTCAGAGGAGTTGACCTTCTTCCTCAGCCCCAGCAAAACAACAGTACCCACACAGGAGACCAGCATTGGTACAGTTCCCAGGCCAGAGGGATTCAGTCTGGTACTGTACCATCTACAAGACACCCAGAGACTAGTTCAGATTGAGCCTGGTCAGTATAGTCCAGTTTTTTTTTAAGACTGTATTTTTATAGTAAGCTTAGATTCTCAGCAAAACTGGCAGAAGGTACAGAGATTTCCTATATTCTCCCTGCCTTCACTATTAGTATCTCTATCCTCTCAGACATTTATTACAATTGATGAACCTATATTGACTCATCATAAGCACCCAGAGTCCATAGTTTACCTTAAGGTTCATTCTTGGTGTTGTACATTCTATAGGTTTTAATAAATGCATAAAGTCATGGATGTACCATTATAATATCATACAGAGCAGTTTCACAGCCCCAAAATTCCTCTGTGCTCTACCTATTCACCCCTTTCGCTCTCCTCCCCTCCCCCCGGGAAACACTGATCTTTTTACTGTCTCCGTAGTTTTGCCTTTTCCAGAACATCATATAGTTGGAGTCATACAGAATGTAGCCTTTTCAAATACATGATTTTGCTGAGAAATATGCATTTAGGATTCCTCTATAGCTTTTCATGACTTGATGACTCCGAATTGCCTTTTGTTTGTTTGTTTTATTTTGTTTTGTTTATAATTTCTCCAATATGAGATGGCTGTTGGGCCTGCCTATTTCTCATGTAAACTTCAGGTCTCAAGT
This sequence comes from Eidolon helvum, assembly GCA_000465285.1. Taxonomy (NCBI): domain Eukaryota; kingdom Metazoa; phylum Chordata; class Mammalia; order Chiroptera; family Pteropodidae; genus Eidolon; species Eidolon helvum. Next base: position 1,928 of record KE772116.1, on the reverse strand, counting down.
TCCAACTCATGTTAAATCCCTTTCTTACTTTCCATCTCCTGTCAATCTATTTTAGAACAAGAATTCAGAAATGAGAAGATTGTCACAGAAGACACTCGTTAATGTGATTATGTGAACTTAAAAATGACTTTAGATATTTCCTGGTGGAAAATAAGTATTATTTAAACATTTGGTGTGACACAGAGGCCTATCACAGTATGTGACAGATATTACCCACAGACTGCTTCTGTAGTTCCTTCTTTCTAATGAATATATTTAAAGAATATATGCATTATACAGTACTCTAGAAAATACAAATTTTGCAAGTATTTAAATTTATGGTAAAACATAGATATCAGCTTTAAAATGTGTGAAGAGTTACAGAAGTTTTCAAGGGTTTTTCAAATTCTTTTAAGGTGTACTTGAACAAAAATGTTTGAGGGTCATCAGCAAGTGAGTGAATGAGCAAAGTTGGCTCCATATTTCACACATAAGTTACTCTTCAGGACATCAGTGTACAACTCAATACAGTGATTACCCAGAATAATATAGAAAATATTCCATCTGGTTCCTACCCTATGTTAACTAAGGCAGGGAAATGTGTAATGCATATTAGATGATGATTTTAAAAACATTTCAGAATATTCATAAAAAAAAATTTACTCATCATTTAATTCCCTCACCATGGCAAATTTAGCCATCCAATATATTTTAAATTGCTCGCTATGATGTTTAAATGTTTTATTATGTACAGAAGGAAATAGAAAGTGCGTGAGAGAATAAGGAAAGAGAATGTTATATTTACGAGGGCATAATATTAATCTTTGTTCTACTCCTTACCTGCCCCTTGACCTTGGACAAGTCTCTTTTTTTGTCAGTCCTTTGTCAGGGGTGAGGCAAAGTGAGAGTTGTATCTGGAGGGCCCACATCAGATTCAACATCACAAGTAATTTTAGTTAATGAATGTTTTTTGTAATTTTAATAATAAAAGATAACATGAAGTTAACAATCCTACTATATAATAATTAATGGCTTCCCTGACAGATCAGTTTATTTACTCAGTAATGATCATGCATTAGAAACACTCCCATAATCCCTGTAAAGGCTCATGCTCAGTATAATAACACTTTTACGCCTTAAGAATTTCATTAAGATTTCTTTCCGGAGTGAATAATACCTTTTCATGCCCAGGGTAGCTTCAAGTGGTAGATTCTGCCTCAAATCCCAGTGTAAGACAAGAAAATAAGAATTCTGTAGAGAGTGAAAATTATATGAACCTAAGAAAGTCATTTAATAATTAAAAAGCTAAATGTCTTTATGAAATAGTATTTGGGATCTGGAAAACTGAAAAGATGGTTGTTGGATGTAATAAGAAGAAAAAAGTCTTCGTCAAAGCCTTCAGTCTTTGAGATACACATTTAGAAAGGAAGGATACTAGAGCCAAAAGGTCAGGCACAGGTACAATGAACGTAGTCACACAGTCGAGAAAAGTCTCCTGTTCTCCCACAAGAGTGCCTCATTCTTTGTTTATCCCTGTCATCTTGCATTGTGCCAGGCACACAGTAAGCACACAACAATATTTGTATGGATGGATGGACGAGTTTTTAAATAAATGTCCATATTCCCTTTACTCCAGGTCCCCAGGACACCTGGTCAGGCATAGATACAACACAAAGAAGTGGCTCACTGGAACCACAAAAAACTATACAGAATGGTTGACAAAAGCAACACCCAAAATTGACACGATCTCTCTTTTCCTAGTAGACCTGCCATCTCCTCAAGTCCCTTGTAGCTGGAAACCTGCTCTTCCTTTTTTCTATCAAAAGGGGGCAGCAGAGAAGAGCAAATTCAGATTTGAGGCCTGCTGTGAGTAAAGTCACCCCATGCCACAAATACCTTAATATAGATTTCCCAAACTGTGCCTTTCTAAAAGTTTTTATATATATATA
>AWHC01093567.1:0-11817 GCA_000465285.1 Eidolon helvum | reverse complement strand
TAAAAAGCATCCACATTGGAAAGGGAGAAGTACAACTCTCGTTATTTGCTGGTGAAATGATACTACATACAGAGAACCCTAAAGATTCCACCCCAAACTGTTAGAACTGATTAATGTATTCAGTAAATTAGCACGTTCTAAAATAAATGTTCAGAATTCAGTGGCATTTCTATATATCAATGATGAACTTTTCGAAAGAGAAATTAAGAAAACAATCTCATTTACAATTATGTCAAAAACTACAAAATACCTGGGAATCAAATTAACCAAGAAGATAGAAGACCTATTTTCAGAAAATTATAAGCCATTGAAAAAAGAAATTGAAGAAAATACAAATAAATGGAAGCATATACCCTGTTCTTGGGTAGGAAAAGTCAACATTGTTAAAATGACCATATGACCCAAAGCAATCTATAGATTCAATGCAATCTCTATCAAAATACCAATGGTATTTTTTGCAGAACTAAAAAGTATCCTAAAATTTATATGATACTACAAAACACCAAATAGCCAAAGCAATCTTGAGAAAGAAAAATAGAGTCGACAGTTTCACACTTCCTGATTAAAAATAATACTACAAAGCTATAGTAATCAAAAGAGCATGGTATTGACACAAAAATAAAGCCATAGATAAATGCAACAGAATAGAAAGCACAGAAATTAACCCACACATATATAATCAATAATATGTGTGGGTTAACAAAGGAGGCAAGAATATAAAATGGGGGAAAAACAATGAATACAATAAATTATGTTGGAAAACTGGACAGATACATGGAAAAAAATGAAACTACTTTCTTACATCATATACAAAAATAAATTAAAAATGAATTAAAGAGTAAAATGTAAGAACTGAAGACATAACATCTCTAGAGGAAAACATTGGACAGTAAACTTTTCATCAGTCTTAGCAATATTTCTTTAGATATGTCTCTGCAAGCAAGGGCAACACATACACAAAACATCAAATTAGACTATACAAAACTAAAATCTTTTGTATAGCAAAGGGAACTACCAACAAACTGAAAAGGCAATCAATTGAATGGAGAAGGTATTTTTAAGTTATATATCTGCTAAGGGGCTAATATGCAAATTATATAAAAAACTCATACAATTCATCACCAAAAAAAATCTGCTTAAAAATGGGCAGAGGACATGAATAGACATTTCTGCAATGACAACATACAAATGGCCAACAGACATACAAAAAGATGTTCAAAACTCTGAATCATTAGAGAGTTGCAGGTTCGAACCACAATGAAATATTGCCTTGGACCTGTCAAAATAGCTATTATCGAAAAGAAAACAAAATAACGTGCTCGAGAGAATATGGCGAAAAATGAACTCTCATACACTGTTGTTGGGACTGTAAATGTTGCAGCCACTATGGAAAACAGTATGACGATTCCTCAAATTATTAAAAATAGAATACCATATGACCCAGCAATTCTACTTCTGGGTATTTATCTAAAGAAATCAAAAACACTAATTCAAAAGTAGATATGAACCCCTATGTTCATTACAACATTATTTACAATAGCCAAGATATAAAAGTAACCTAGGTGAAAAATAATGAATAAACACACAGAATGAAATTTTGCTGTCATAAATAAAAGAAATTTTTCCATTTTCAACAACGTGGATGGATCTAGAAAATATTATGCTAAGTGAAATAAATCAGACAAAGATAAACGAATACTTATATGTGGAATCTAAAAGAGAAAACAAAACAGAAACAGACTCACAGATCCACAGAACAAACTGACGGTTTGTCAGAGGGTAGGGGTTGGGGATGGGTAAAAAGGTGAAGGGGATTAAGATGTACAAGTTTCCAGTTATAAAATAAACAAGTCACAAAGATGTAATCTACAGTATAGGAAATATTGTCAATAATATTGTAATAAGCTTTGGTGATGTAAGGTTACTAGACTTGTCATGGTGATCACTTTGTAAGGTATATAAGATGTGTCAAATAATCACTACTATGATGTTGTATACTCAAAACTAATATTATATTGTATGTCAACTATATTTTAAATTAAAAAAAAAGATGTGTAATATTTATTAGAACACCTCAGGAGACTCTAAGAACAAACAAAAACAACAAAAAAAACACAACAACTTGGATTTACCCTGTGAACTCTTTTCTGATTATTTCAGTAAAATTTTAATCATTCTAATCTATGTCTACAAATCCTTAATATATCTACAAATCATATTAGAATTTTGTCTTATAGAATATGTAGTCTATTCTATTTATTTATTGAGAAAGTTACTCTGTCACAAGAAACTGATATGCACAATGCTGATTTTCTAAATAGGAGAAACACTACATTGTTTCAGACCTCTTGACTCAAAGACAAGTACTTTTTTAATTATATCATATTGTTTTTTTAATAATTGCATGTTGATTTTAATTGGCCAATATGTTAAAGTATTTATTTCTTCGCTTTATTTCTTAATCTCCCAATAAAGATTTTACTTTTGAAGAGTAATTAGAATTAGCTAAATAGTTATTTTGTGGTGCTCTGATCTTTTTTGAAATAATACTTTGCTCATTATATTCTGCAGATATTGATCAATTTATTTAAAGAAAAAGTTTATGTAAATTAGGTGGAATTTTTTTATATATATCTTCATTTTTGAATTACATTTTAAAGTAACTACATGCCATTCTACTTTTGCTTGTAATGTTTATTTTTTTTTCTGCTACTGAAACTTAGGGAAGGGTAAAAGGGAAAAAAAAAAAGTTTCCTCTCCAAGTATGATGAGATTGTCCTGTATTTATCAAACCACATATTTTTTACTTCCATTTTCAGAATCAAGTAATTTCATCTAGAATAGTTTATGTGTGGTCCTGCCAGGTGGTGAGGGAGAGAGAACAGATTACCTTTCCATGTCATTTCTCCTTTTTTGATCCCATAGTGAAAAGATTAGTGGATTGCTAAGCCATTTTTCTACTTTATCATTGTAAAAGGTTCTATGAATCATCATAAAACAGCGGTCTCTTCATTACTTAATATCATAAAAGTGGAGTCATTGAAATTTATGGATGCTGAACATTGTGTCTTAGCTACCTTATGAAATGAGGCCTGATCTACAATTCTTCATTCATTCATTCATTCATTCATTCATTCCCTGAACTTCAATTGATTTTTCCTCACTTTAAAACTGTATCTCTGTCCATATATTGAACTTTTTTTTTGTTATTGTAAATTTTCCCTATACATATATTCCTAGAGGAGTTTCTGTTACCTAGGTAATTTCCCTTTCTTACAGATCTACTTTTCAAAATGGTGACATATAATCACAGAATGACTACTATCCTTTATTCCCTTTCAATCTCAGAAAACTGTTCCTATATTATTGAGAACAGGTTTTTGCATAATGAAAAATAAGTTTACTTTAATATTTTTATTATCATTATGCATGTAAGTAGATACTTTATTATAATTATCCAGTACACATAAATGTATACCTTCTTTTGCTATCAGATCTCTCGAGTTATTTTAAATTAATATGTTATTAACTATAAACAATTAATATATAATTGGTTAAAAATAGAATGAGATTTTATTTTTGAAAAGATTATCTTTTGGAAAATATTTAAAACACCCTTTACTTTAGCATCTTTATTATTGTTAAAATGTATTGTGATTATTTGTGTCTTGGAAAATCAAGATAAGATTAAGGAACTATTTTTCATTTTGCATTTTTCCTCATTAGAAATAAATTCTAAGAATACATGTCCAAATTATTGGTTCAATAAATTATTAGTTCAATGGGAATAAGCCTTTTAAAATTAAAATAACATTTGTTTAGACCTGTTCAAATTTTTATTATGTTCAGAGAATAATTATTTTCAATTCCTTATTAAACAAAAACAAAAATTATAAAACAAAAAATAAGTTATTAATAAGTTAAAATGCCTAAAAGTTTACTTAATATTCAGTTAAAATATAATCAAAGTATTATTAAGTATCAGTAAAGAAATATCCATTTCTACTTTTTTCTTCCAATCAGTAAGCCTGAGATCTTTGTAGACTCAGAGGAATAAGAAATTGTTGATATTTTAAGGAGTTAAGCATAAAATTGTAGAAAACTGAGGATAGCTTTTTAGTCATATCAGAATTCAAAAAGGCAGAAGATGAAGATGTCTCGATTAAATGTATTGGTTTTAAGCAATAACTGCTGTGAAAAGTGCCAAACCCTGATGTAAATAAATGAGATCCCAGAGGAAAAATAAGTACTTATTGAACACATATACAACAGTTTCCAATTAAAAGCACTAAAACCAAACCATGCTAAGCCATGTTTACAGATCATGGATATATTCAGTGATATAATTGCTTGATTTCTCAAATACTCATGGAGAATAAGAGAGATAAGAGAGAAAGCAGAAGTTTGACATCCATATGAGAATGTTATGTCAAGTTATGTTGCCAAAGCTAAAGATAATTTACTTTTCCTTAAATCAAATAAAAGATATGGCAATTAATGGTGGTACCCATTAGTACTTCTGAGAATATTCCCTAATAATAATCAAGCTAGATAAATATACACAAAATGGAAAAAAAAAAAAAACAAGGTCTCTATAGCCCAAGACATCCTTGCTATTAAAAGATAACTTGTTGTGGCTTGACATATATACAAATTGTTTAAAAGCTGTTTCATAATTGGTCAATTACTGTACTTTTCAAATCACTTTCTTACAAATTGTTTTGATCTGACAATAAGCACTTGTATTTTTATAAGACCTTTTATATTCTTTCGTTATAGTAGCATAAAAATAGATTAGTGAATATATTGTATTATAATTGTGTACATACGGACATAGATAAGCCAGGTTGGGCAATACCCTAAGGTTTTATAGCTAATGATAAAGGCTAAAAAAAAAATTAAGATTGGCAGAGTTTTGATAGAGTATTTGTGTTCTCTTTCATACATTCTCTCATACTACTGTGCCAAAAATGCTTGTCTATGACTAACTCTGCTTCTGTGCTCCAACTTGCAATTTTTGTGATTTGTACACATAAATAAGCTTAATTATGCACTGTCAAAGAACTCCACAGCTTTGCAACTTTCTATTATACATTGTGCTTTGCTTTTATTTTACAATTTTCTTTTTACTTATCCTTACTATAGTTGTTCTACTTTATCTTTCTCTAAAGAGAAACTGGAAAAAACAACTTTAGAAAACCAAAATCTTATCTAATATTTGATATACTTCTTTTAAATTGAAATTAGTAGGCAAAGCAGTATTATTTAGATGGGTTTAATTTGAGACAACAGTGTCAATAGATGGCACTCTGGGTAGTTGACAATACAGTTTCCTATGTTGGAGCACCTACAATTTAAGGGCTTAAGTAGGTGGAATACAAGATTCATGAACATTTGTAAGTCCAAGATTCATACTTATTACAATAATAAATTACTTTTTTGCTCTGTAAATAATCTAGGGTTGCCCTTGAATCATTACATACCATTACTCATTAAATAAAAATTAAGATATTATGCAGTGAGCTTATATGTACAATTAAATTTTAAAAAATACTTATACTACTCTGTGTAGCCAAAATCAATGCTATCATTCACTTTATTCATGTCATTTATCATATAATTTAACAATGAGATCTAAAATCAAATGTTTTTCATAAAACATATCCATTTTAAGGCAATTTCCATGTATGAGTCTTATAAATTAAAAACATTGTTCATATATATATATTTTTTTAGTAAAATGCAACCTATAATTTGTGGGATACATTGAAATGATCATAGTTCTGGTCATGCAAATATGATCTGAGATCTGACTAGAGATCCCACTGAGATTAATAATAAAGGTGGGCTTACGTCTTAGAAAGACTGTGGTATCGAATAAGTTTTAAAGACAGGAAACATAGTCATTATGGTACAAATTGGTCAGAGATGCTATAATAACACAGAAAAACATTCAGTAGAACTGCCAATGTCTACTATTTTTATAGAATTAATATTCTTATAGTGCTAATAGCTTCCCCTGCTTCTTGGTCTTCTATTAATGTCATACATTGAGATACTCACTTTACATATTTTGTTTTACATAACTCTCACTAAATCCTATAATGTAGCTTAATTATCTTTGTTTTTATGATGACAAATATGAGGTTCATCAAAGTTAAATTATTCTTTTAGGTACAGCTGGTAATTAGATGTCTTCATTTCTAATGCTGAGCTTGGAATCTACCACAGTTAACGCTTGATGATTGTTGAAAGAATGAGAACATTAGACTAGGGCAGCGTGGAATTGATTCAGAACCAGAACTGCGTAAATGCTCCTGACAAAAGTTAAGGATAGGCTTAAAGGAACAGCTAAGGCTGAGCCTCCGGGCTAGGAGTAAGAGCTCTCATTTGGAAGACAGACAGGATGCCATGGATCAGATCAACTGAAGAGAGAAATAAAGTGAAATGAGATGAGCTAAACAAGCGCTGGAACAACAAGCTAACCTGTGAGAATAAATAGGCATGGGGAGTTTTAAAGGCTGAACAAGTTCTTGCATTAAAGTCTGAATTTTTAAAAAAAGATATAGCTTTGAAGGAAAAGACTTTGCTAAAAGTGGAGAACTGTGTATTAGGAAGGAATAGTGTATATATGAAAGTTTCTTTGAATAATCACACATTAACTGTTTTCCCTCAGGATTTGATATTTACAAAAGCCATTGGAAGCATTATTTTTTGTTTCTATAATGAATTGTGCATACTTAAATTTCCACTAACACTTGCAGTGAATAAAGAAGCTATTTTTGTTAACATTTCAATATCTTCTGTTTCCTCACCATTTCCCAGAACATATCTATGTCCTTGCCCACTGAATCATGCATTTCCTTTCTTCCAATGAAAAAAAACAAAACAAACAAGGGGGGGAACAAACAAACAACAAAAAAACAAGATTCAATATGGACTTATAACACTTTAGGAAGCATAAGCACATTTACTATTATATAAAATGTACTTTTTTGGCTACTTAGGAGCTCTGAGTGTGCCTAGTAATAATGCATGAGATATATTTTTCTCCTTTTCTCTACTTTTCTACTCTCCTCTCTCTTTTCTCTTTTCTTCTTTCTTGCTGTTGCTATATTTTGAGATCAGTTTAGGTGTCTCAAGATTTCGTGCTTTCATAATCTCTTGGTGAACTTGTTCAAAATGCCATTTCTCAGCCCTACCCCTCAGACATTCTTTTTCTTTATGTCTGTTGGGAGTTCTAGCTCTCTTTTTATCTTCCATAACCCACACCAGCCCAATGAATTCTAGCAGGTTTTAGAGGATGTTATTTTAAGAAAACCTGTTATACACCATTACAATTTCTGTTCTGCACAAATCTTTCCTTATGTTCTCAAATTTTCCAAGGTATGTGAGAAGTAATCCTGCCTAGCAGCCTTATGGACATTTCTGCGTAGGTAGTTATGATGAGAACCTAGTCCTTGAGATATGTTTGTACCTAGAATATTGAAGTTCCTTGGCCTACTTCTGATTATGCTCATCATGTTAACTCCAATAAATAAGACTGCCTACATCATAGTAGCCTCCGAATATTTTCTGCTGAATGATAGAACAATTGCAGATTTTGACAATTACTCATTTCTCTTATTTGTATTGTTTCCATGGTATTCATCTCTGTCTAATATAGAGGTTAAATAAGAATAACATATTACATATTGTTGAATTGTACTTTTGAAATTTATTTGATTTTATTAACCAACATTACCCCAATAATTTTAATTCAAAAAAAGAAAATTAAGCTTTATGAGGCATAATAAAGATATTCATGAATAGTTCAAGAGAATAAAAAAGGACAGTGAATTTAGGTCATCCATACCTCCATCAACCATCCTATTTGTACAGTGTCAATCACATTTCCTTCCTAGTAATTATTGGCCTTTTTTCAAAACACCAAGGTAGTGTAGTACCTGCCTCTAAAAATTATGATAAATATATAGGGCTGAGAGAAACACTTGCCAATGGCTTATACTAACTTGATCTACTTTATAAAGGCTGTAGTAAGTAAAAGTTAGAACAATACATTTTGCTATAAAATGAGATATAATGTATAAGCCATTTTACATACATTTCATAAGTTTATCTTCATCCATTTGATATGATACTCTATTTAGATAGAAAAATCAGCATGCAGATTATTTCAAATATATAACTATTCAGATAAGCTGAAGTTTTCCTTAGATGTTAAAGCATGTATAAATTGCAGCGATCACTAGCCTATACAAAAGAGACAGGAAATATTAAAATGCCAAACATAATTGCATCTCATACTTCTTCTGACAAAATAATTTCCATCTTTAAATATCAATTCAGGATAATTTCTTAAGGGAGGATTTTCCTGTTGCCATTGGTTATATTATTTCATCCATTTACACATTTTTACAACTGCACCTACTTATTAGCACTCTTTCGACTTTACAGAAATCTGCTTACAGTAATTTTCCTCTAAAGAGTACAGTATGGAAAGGTGAAAAAATTTACTTTATAGTGGAGATATCTGACAAACACTACTTTAGTCAAGGGATCAAGTTTAACATCAGAAGTACTAAGTCATATTGATAGTGTGTTCCCTTCATATGATGTGATAAATATGGCACTTTACATCTGTGACTATGTTTCCAAAACCCTGGAATAATTCCCTGGATAATTAGGAAAAAAATTATTAAACAAAATCCAATAAAAGAGATCCTACAAAATATCTGACTATTGTTCCTCAAAACTGTCAGGGTTATTAAAAACAAAAAATGTCTGAGAAATCCTCACGGCCAAGAGGAACCTAAAGAGACATAATGAGTAAATGTAATATGGTATCCTGGATGAGATCCTGGAAGATAAATTATGACTTTGAGTAAAATCTAAGAAAATATAAATAAATTGTGGACTTTGTTAGTAACAATATATCAATATTGTCTCAATAACTATGACAAATATACCCTACTTACATAATATATTAATAATAGGAGAAATGGGGTATGGAGTATACATGGAAACTCTGTATTGTAAATTTAAAACTAAACAAAAAAAGTTTATTTAAAAAGAAACTATTTAGTTATCCTTTTTCCCTATTTGACTCTGTGCTATCTGAAAGTCAGATTGTGCCTGTTTTAATCAACCCTATAGCCTCAGTGCACAGTGCACAAAAGGAGCTTGATAAATAATTGTCGAATGAGTGATTGAATGAATGAGTGAAATAAACATTTAATAAGTGACTGTGAAAGAATCTTAATTCCCGAGAGAAACTTCTATTTATATATGTAAATAGTTATTCTTCTAACCACCAGGTAGGATGCAAATTAATGCCATCTGCCTCTTGTTCTCCCACGACCTCTTGCTCTCGGGTCCCTGCAGTTATTTTCCCTGACTGACTGCCCTAAATATCTGTTTGCTCCCAGAAGAATCCCTGTGCCCCTGAATAATCAACATCTTTTGCTTTCTATGCCAAGAACAGTAGATAAATCCATGAAAACCAGGGAAAGCTTAGGGAGGCCTCTCTAGGAACAGACGTTCAGAGCCTGGGTTGCTTTCTGATGCTCTCCATGCCAATAAATGATTCTCCCAAGATTCTTCCTTGGCTCTATTCACATTGTTTACATAAAAGTATCTGAAATAGTAATATTTAGAGAATCAACTGACTGGATAAGAGTTCTTTTTAAAGGGAAAAACTCCCCTCCAAAGTTAAAGGAATTAGCATCTCTCTCCTTTGTAACATGTATTCATTTCTAAAAGATAGTTTTCTAATTCCAGATCTGCCTGGTGGATATTTGGAGAGAGAGATTTTTGGTCTGAGAGAGTGATGAGAAACATAATTTTGGAGACTGGAGTGCTTTGGAGTACTCACTAGATCTGCTTAGTATAACAGAGGGGACAGTGCTAGGACAACTTGGCAAAAGATACCACAAGAAGTGGCAGAGAGGGGAAAACAGATCAAAGACTGGAGTCATATTAAATGACAACAACAACAACAACAACAACAACAACAACAACAGCAAGAAGATAAAAAAGAGTAAAAGGAGGAGGAAGAGGAGGAGAAAGAGTAGAAAATAAAATGTTTTCTAGTGTTAATGCTGCTCTTTAAAAAGGGGTGAGGAAGAAAGACCAAAGTCCCTTTCATATCACACCTCTACAGAAACCAGAACTGAGAGTAATACCACTATTATAATAATTGGCTTTTGAGAATTAGTTTTGAAAAGTAAAAATATATTTTTTACATCTTTATTTCTATGGAAAATATTCTAAATTCTATAAAATTAATTTAGAGAAGAAAGTACCCTTACAAGTTCAAGACTGGCTGTCTTTTTTAAAGTAAGCTACAACTAAATCTAAAAACAGCTCCTTAGTGGGTCAGACAAAAGAAGATTAAAATATTTAGTGTGATATACTTATCAATGCTTTTAATGCTATATATCAAAGTAAAATGGCCTAATAATTAAAATATTTGTTCATGAATCTAGAGTAATTAGTGAACTAATGCCACCAATTATTGAACACCATTCACTGTGCTAAGTGCTGAATCTGTGTCCTCTCATTTAAATCTCACACTACCACAATATGCCAATATTAACAATGTTGTTTTTTTCAGATGAAGAAATGTCTAGCTTAGAGAAGTGGCACAGCTAATATTTAATCTTAATTCTATTTGATTCCAAATCTTGAAATTTTATCATTCTTCATAATTAACACTTCTTTCAAAAAGTACGATGGAAGTATCACAAATAAAACTTAGCAGATATCCAGTAGTTTTCCACTAAAATGGACATCATTTTGGATGTGTACTGAAACTCTGTAATGGAAATACATATTTAAATCAGATATTATTCTTTAAAAAAGTCATCAGGTAAATCATTCATATCCTGCCTTCTTCTTTACCAATTTCAAAAATCATGTTACTAATTATAAATTAAATGACTGAAGTGGACATTCTTTAATCATGTGATATAATTATATTGTATGTGGGAAAAAAATGACTTAAGTTCATCTTTCTACCAAACACCAAATTATATAAAGTGAGTTTCTCGTCAGCTGGGATGGTTCTGTCTGTTCCCATTGCTTCCCACCCTGCTAAGAATACAAAGAATACAAGTCTGTTATGAGCCAAATGCTCACCACAGGGAACACATTCCTGCTGGCACTGAAGCAATTTCATATCAGAGGAGCTCGGCTTACCTTCGCATTCATGATGTGAAAATAAGATGATATTTACAACATTTACCAAAATATTCCAACTTAATGCTAAAAAAATACATAATATGGCAACCCTTAACCTGAAAATAAATTATCTTTAGAATGAACCGTTTAATATTAAAGGCTTTTGTTTAACATGAAGAAATATGTAAAGTATCTTATTTGTACCTTTGTTTTTGGCAAAAGCATTTGTATTAAAAAAGAGTTGTCTTCTAGCTCATTTTCTAAAGCAGAATTAGGCATTTCTGAGTGACAAGTATAAATCAATAAATCATAATTAGTAATTATGTACATTTTTTACTTTATTGAAAGTATGTGGGAATATGTATAAATAGACATATTGTGGCTTTGCAAATTTTTTGAAATAAATGTTATAATTCATGCAGATATTTAACAATCTAACATTAAATATTAGTAATTTTAAAGATTTTTTTGCTATTTTTATAGAAATTAATCTATAAAATGTCCTGGACAAATAGATTAATACCATGCACATAGGTGACTGAAAACTTATACTGTAGCAGAATCAATGAGTGTGGTCTACTGTCAGAGTCTTTAATATATTCTAAAGCCCCTGTAACATATATACAATGGAATATT
>KE772114.1:0-11824 GCA_000465285.1 Eidolon helvum | reverse complement strand
GGGAAAGAGAGTGCCTAGAGTTTTACGTGATCTCTTCTTGTCTTTCATAGTTTCCTTATTTAGGAATTTCCTTCTATGTTGCCTCCTCTACCTGAATGATTGTAATATTCTCCAAAAGTGGCAGATAAAGATCATCAGGTTTTTAAGAAAAATTATGCACACTTGGAATTCTGCAAAGAGAAAAATAATAAATTCATATGTAACAGTATGAGCACTATTGATTAAATAGATGTGTTCATATTTTGATGTTATAGAAATATGCTCACAAAATGACATCTTTTTGATTACTATTCACACTGAATTCTAGAGTACATATAGTGATTTCCACTCATTCTCTTCCACCTCTTTTTTTTTTATGGATAATAGAATGCTAAGTATTTCTCTCTTTGGTAATAATATTATTATCATTTGGTCAAAAACCTAGAAAAGTTCTGAAGTCCTGCTGTCTAATCACGTTAAAAAAGAAAGAATTCAAAGCAACCACTTGCAAAATTAAGTTTTAGATTTTGTTCTGATTCCTACAGCCTGAGATTACCAGGGACAAGCAAGCCTGTAGTCTGACATTCAGATTTATTTACTCATTGCAACAAAGGAGAGGAATAAACATTGAGGCACCATGGGATGTTTTGCCAAAGAGACAGAGTTATTATTGCTTTTGGAAAAGAGTGGTGTTTACATCAAATTGATAAGAAGCAGTGCTTTGATAAGTTCAAAGCAAGCCAGAGCTGTGTGTAAAGAGGTCAAGATCAAGTCTGGATTGTGACATAGGAAACTACAAACTTAAGAAAACGTGGGACTGTTGTGTTCAGAAATCCTTACTGGAAGCTCCACACCTGGATTAAAAATCAAGATTCCCTCTCTTTATCACAATGACTTAGATCCTCCAAGCAAAGGTGAGATGTTTTATACTTGCTGATATCATTTCGAACAGCAAGTTTCTGATAGTGTTTGACTTTTGAGAACAAAGTTCACCATTGAGTAAGAAAGGGGTGCTCACCCGAAGAAGAGTTGTTAATGACACTTTACCGCTGCAGCAAGTTCCTAGGAGAAGAATTATTTCCATGAACTTTGCAGCTGGCTTCCCTCATATCTGTTACTCCAGTCTCATGAATGGCAGAGCAGATTTTTCCTTTCTCAGACAGCTAATTTCTACTTTCTTAATGTTATTGAATATGTCGTAGCTTACGAAAGGACTTTACAAACAAAAAATCTCATTTTAACTTTACAACAATCATGAGCTATTATAAAACAATGTAAATGTTGATAGCACTGTTTTATATATAAAGAAACCAAAGCACATAAATATTTAAGGTTCTCCCCCCTTCTCTTTTCACATTACCAAATGGATAATTAAATAAAGAGCTAGAATTATCATCCTTATTTCCTAGGACTCAGTCCCATGGTTGTCTATTCTCTATTTTTACTGTCTTTTTAGACAAGGTAGAGAGAGAGATAAATGATAACCAACACATCTCAATCCTGACTGTGAATTATGCAAAATGTCAAAATTTGCCACTTTTAAAAGTACAAATTACTGTTCCCTCTCTTTACTTTATAGATCCAATGGTTATTGGAAACACTTCTACCCTGGATATATATGTTAGAAAAAGAGATATGTCCAAATCAGAAGTCTTGGTATACAAAGAATCTTTAGAATTTTTTTTCCTACAAAACATTAAATCTAATTCTTTGCTAGATCATTCACAAGTAAAATAAATTTTAACCCATTTCCTATTTAGAAAAAAACAGTGCAGCTCACTGCCAGCATTCATTTAACATCACGTGTAAGAATGCTATGTTTTCTAGGACTTGGCATTTTCAGCAATCAAGAATGACTATATTTTGTAAATGGAAATACCACTACTAAAAACATAGTGCTATAAATAGAATGACATAATTTTTTCTAGAGACTATCAATATCCTAGACTGATGCAAAAATAATAACAGCAGGATATATTATGGCAAACTTTGGGGGTAAGGTTAGGATTGTATTCCATGAATTATCTCAGGGTAAATGGGAAATGTGTTAAAGGGTCCATCTTAATTTTTTTTTCAGTTAATTAATGTAGGCATTTATAATGGCTAAAGGAGAAGCTGTTTCTTGATTGTGGGAACAGCCTACCATATTCCAAGCCTTGAGTAGAAGTGGTGTCGGGAGAGGAGAGGGTGGCTGTGCCCCACGTTGTCATTCAGACACCTAGGATGCTGAAGCCAATGCCATTCTCAGCATTTACCTTCCAAGATTATTGTGGAGAGACCAGATAGGAGTCAGAAGAGACAAGTAGGAAGAGTAAGAAGCAGTGATAGTGAGGTGCAGGGAAAATGGAAAGTGAGACAAATCAGAACTGCTATTTTTGAGCAATTTTTTCTCAATCTCTGGCGATGGTGCTGCAGCGACATTAACCTCTGTAGGTGAGGTGCCTCTGAGAGGCACACCATGATAGCCTCAGGTGGGCATAGTCCTACTCCTGGGTTCCTGGAGCTTCCCTGGGTTCCTGGGTTCCTGGTCATCCTGAGTCTCCTTGTTATGTGATGTCCTTTTATGTTAGCCCTTTGGGCACCCACTAAGATCACTAAAAGATCTCATTCCTCTGTTAAGAAGTCAGTAGAGATGACTCTCTGCAAGTGAGAGAAGAGCCCTAAGAAGCCTCTATTGCAGCAGCCAGCAGTGGTCCAGGTAAAGAAATGTCAAATGTTTATCAACAGGAGCTTGAAATCAGAGTTACCATCTCCAGATTAATTTTACTCTGATCACCATCCATATTATCTGGATGTTTCAGAAATAACAGTAATCAATAAATTCATGTTTATCAGAATCATTATGAACATGATGGTATTTTGAGTCTCTTTATATCATTGTCAGCTTGAACCCTCTATTCAACGGACATTTCCCTTTTCCACCTGCTCTTTATTGTTATTATGTCCACCTTGCCTCTCTGTTCGTTACATGGTACTATCTGCTGTTTACCTTCTGGAACCCTATCGACCCCATTCATATTTAGGAGTTCTATTACATGATACCATCTCCCAGTGTCAACTACAATTTACAGAGGACAAGCAAAAGTGAGGCTCTCAAAAATGCCAGCGCTCCCACACCAGTGCATTTCTTATTGTCTTAGTGAAGGGGATATCCTCTAGGTCATGTTTTCTGGTCTCATGTAATATATCTGCTTTGACATTTCCACCTTCCTAAACCTTCTGACCCTTTCTTTGATATGCTGAGGCATTTGGGGGCATTTGCACCACATTTACTAAATACTATCTTTTTGTCCAAATTTCAAGGAGTCAGCTCAGTCATAGATAGAACTGTTCCAAGTGCCCTTGCCAGTACCTTTCCCCTGATTCAGAGGAGAGGGCTTCCATGTCAATGAAGTCTCCATTATCCAATCTTATATTCTACTCTTTCTGGTCTAACTCTCTAAAAACCCACTGCTACAAATATCATCTATTATTTCCAATATTTATAAGCCAGGTCTTGCTAGGTTATGCTGTGGCATTATCCTCAGCTCCACTGGCTTCCATAGCAGGTTTACTTCCTGCTTACTCAAAGCTCACAGGAGATCCGAGGGCCCCTCTGGGGTGGCGGTAAATACATGTACCAGGCTGTGTCAATCTTCCGGCTCATCTCAAAACAAGGCCTCAATAATCGATGTAGCAGGAGAGAGGGTATAATGGATAATTTTTATGGCTCTTCTATGAATTAGTTTGCAAGTGACACATGCCACCTCTAATCATAGCCCATTGGTGAGCGTATTAGTCATTTGGCCCTGCCTAATGCAAGCAAATGGAAAATTTAGGGGTGTGTATGTAATATCTGGTGAATATTACTGTCTCTGCCAAAGTAAGTGATAGACTGGAGAAGCAATTCTTAGACAATGATGCAACAGTGATGCCACATTACTGAATCCTCCTAATCCAGCAAAGAAAATAAAAAAAGTTAAAAAGAAAAAAAAAGTCAAAATTTAAACAGCAAATCTAAATGAAAAAATATAACTTTATTAGGAGGCAAAGGATTAAAATAGGATATGCTATAAGAGGGCTTCAGGGCTAAAATATTTTGCTTGGTCTGTGATGGAATTTATCCGTTTTTCTAGATAACTGTGATCCTAGAATGTTTACTTTCTGGCATAATCCCTGAATGTTTTACCTGTTCAGGAGACCATCCCACTAAATAGTTCATTAATTGTAATAAGAAACTTTTAAAACTAGATCTACCATAAGATCAAAGCTGCATTTATTACCTAAACCCCTTCTATTAGATAGGTTATTATGGCATTTCAGGCCTCTAGAATTAGCCGAGGACCCCTGCTCAATAATCCTTTAAGGACGTGGGAATTTTCCTTTTTCTAGAGCATCGTTAACTTGGAAAATAGACACTGGTCACTTTCAGAAGGGTGAGGAAACATGTCAACCTTGGTTTTTATGGCCTCCATTTGTCTCAGTTTCCATCAACTAGCTAAGAGGACAACTTGGATTGTTGTCTTTTGCTTGAATTAACGTGCTGAATGTAGAATCCCTGCCACATGTAGCCACAATGATACATTCATGTGTCTTAGATATGACTTTGAGTGCTTTACATACATAAATTTATTTAACCTTTAACATCTTTTACTCCAAAATTTCATTATCAAATGTTGAAATGGCGTATTGGATACTCAACTTTGGAGCCAGCTGGAGACAATAATTCCTGAGGTTGAAGTACTTCCCAGAATGGTGTAGTGTGTGCTCTGAACCAGCTACCAATATATGGTACTCTTTTTCCTATAACCAAGATATTTTGGGTCTGGGAACCTGTCAAGCAAGGCTGACAGATTTGGCTGGTAAAGAAATAATGCACTCTTTTCATATTCCGATAGTTTATCACTTACTTAGACAACAAAGGAAGAAGAGAAGATGCCAGCCTCTCATATCCTCTGTCCCATAGGCTTGTATGAAGACATAAAGGGATGTGGATGGCAAACGGTGTAACACGAGTGAGAGTACACAGTCATGTTGCAGCTAGGCAATTTTATAGCCTATTGCTGTACCCTCAGCAAAGGGGCAGAAGGCCTCATCCCTTATCAGAAGTTGAAAGGCAAGGAGCGAATGTCATGACAGCCTCTGCAAGATAAGGCTGTGTGTTGATGGGGAAGTAGACTTCCAGCAGCTCCTCACAAGCCTCCTATGCTCCCATGTTCTGGAAGGATCAGAGGGCATCCTGATCAAATCAGCTACATTTAAGTCTTGCCCATGTGGGCTATGTGGAGACATGCAAGTTCACCAAGATGCCATGGCAGAGCCGTTCTTCAATAGAATCAAGAGTTAGCATTCATAGATTGGTGAGGCGGAAAACCAGAGGAGAGAAGAGCAATTAGGGGGATCATTTTATAAACTATATATATGTCTAACCAATGTACTGTATACTCAAAGCTAATAAAAAAAAAAAAAAGAAATTGTCAGAGGTTTTAGTGCTGAAGTGAGAAATGATCCCTCAGCAGTACCAATTATGATTTTATTAATTGAAAATTCCTGATGCCATGGGGGAAAAGGCAAAAGAGGATGCTATCCAGTATTCAGTTTTGTAAGTAGAGACCAGTAGCTTTATCAAAATATATAAACAATAGTAGCTTTCTATAACAAACAATAATCAATAATAAAATGTAATGGGAAAGAAATCGCTTTCATAATAACAAGAAAAAGTATAAAATACCTGAGAGAAAAAAATAAAAAAGAAATGAATGAGTCCTATGTGGGGAGGAGAAAAGAACAGAAAACTTTACTTAAGAATCTAATGCATGATTCAAATAAATGAATCCATATTAAGTGATCCTATTCAGAAAGACTGAATATTATAAATTTCACTGTAAATTACTCAGTAAGAGAATTTGACAAGGCAATTTTAAATTTTATTTAGAAAAATGAATGGTAACAAAAAAAGTAAAAAAAAAAAGCGTGATATGTTTGCACAAGCAGAATGGTCAGAGAGGACACAGGCGTCATCATGTTCTTTGTAAGGCTTCTAAGGGGGAGATGGAAATGGGCTGCATTACAAAATGATGGGCTCAGATTGACAGCTAGCTGCTCCTGCTGATTGTCTGAATTGCAAAAATCTTCCGGAAATTAGTTTCAAATATGATCTCTAGTTGAACTCCCAGGCTGATAAATTTAGTGTCCTGAAAAAGCAAAACAAAAGCAGTAATAGCCATTGCCAATAAGCTCAGTCTCCCAAAGTTTCAGATAACTGGATCTTCATTCTAGGCTACCCCAAGTATTAAGTGAGAATTGATTCAGTGAGAATAGCTTATGTTCCCTGAGAGCTTGATCATTTCTCTTTATCTAGAAGACAGAGAATCGAAAATAGTACTATATTGCAAGTCTAGGTTTTCAATCAGAAATTCATTGATCAATTTTATTTGAAAAAATTCTGGTTATTTGAGTTTTAAACACAGCACATATTACTTTTAACGATATGGTAGTATGAAAATGTCTATGGCAAATTCACTGTGCCTCCCTTTTTCCTTCTTTCTCACTCTTTGAAGCAATCCTCGTTAACTTTTTGATACGGTTCTAAGGAATTCTGATGTGAAGAAATCTGAAATTTCGAAATTTGAGAAATGTGATTTGGAATTTCCCTTTAGAGAAGAGAAGCATTAAATGCACTTGTTTCCTATGGAAGGGACTCCGTCTGCAGTCTGCTGTTTTCTGTGGAGGAAACCAGTTATCTAGGCATGAGCAGACTCTGCGGTTCTGTGATGACACTTCTGGTTTGTTGTTATTTCCCCCTCTGTAGACTGCAGGGCTTTTAGAATGCTTCCAGAATTTTTGCTCATGTGGGTTTGCAGCATGATGAGGGAAGCTGCAACATTTACCTGATACAAGAAGATGAAAGGCAGAGTGGATCAATTAAAGAAGAAAGGAAGCAGTGAGTGCCACTTACCTTGTAAATTGCCTTGTGGTTCTGAAAGATGAGGCGCATGTTCTGCACAAAACACTTCACTTGGGGGTACAGCTTCTTAATCAGCTTTTTCCTGATTTTGTCTAACCACATGGGCTTCCTCAGGGCCTGAGATAGCTTTCTGTTCTGTTGACAAAAGTGCCAAAGGGTAGGCTGTTAACAGGATTCTAAGTCGACCTTCTGCAGGGCCTCACTGCTATGGCCTGAGTGTTTGTCTGCTCCACCCCCGCAATCCATATGTTGAAACCCTGACCTCCAATGTGATGGTGTTAGAAGGCGGGCCTTTGGGAGATAGTTAGGCCATGAGGGTGGAGCCCTGAGGGTGGAGCCCTCATGAATGGGATTAGTGCCCTTGTTAAGGGCACCTCAGAGAATCCTCTCCCTCTGTCTCCACCATCTGGAGACACAACATGAAGCTGGCCATCTGCAAACTGGAGGAGGCTCTCACCAGAATCTGACCATACTGGCAAACAGGTATTGGACTTCCAGCCTCCAGAACCCCCCCCCCCCAATTTCTGTTGTTGAAGCCACTCAGTATATGGCATTTTGTTGTTATAACAGCTTAAGCTGCTAAGAGCTGACTAAGCTGACCAGATATCCGTTAACAAGGCAAAGATAATGGCAACTAGTACTCGTTTGCTTTATATCACAAATTTGCTAAATGCCAGTTTGGGGTTTTGTTGCCGTTACTTACATAATATGGTTTTGAAGCAAAATAGGAGCTTATTGAACGGCCATAGACCATTAAGAGGAGGAACTCACACTTCTGCAAAAGAGAAAGGAGATCGTCAGTGAAAGTGCTTAGAGAGAGTGAACTCTTATGCATGCTGGGATGAAACACACAACTCCCAAACCTGCGAACTCTGAAACACACGTGGGATGGTGTTTCCTTTGGAATATTATGAATTTTGATGTTAGGTCATGTGATCAAAGCATAGCGAGGGATAGCAGCCCGCTTTTGGGCACCCTTCCTCTAGCCCCCTGCAAAGACTGTGCTTCTTCTGGCAACTCACTAGAAAGGAGAAGGCTTCAGGATCACATTTCAACTCACCAACTGTTCCTCAGGCAGCATCTGCCTCTCCAGGACCTCAGATTCCTGATAACTTGCTTGACTTTCTGAGTAACTTTTCTGGATATCTTTTATCTGGCAGAAGATACAATTCCATGGGCTCCTGAGAAGCAGGACATAAAGTGAGCAAGAACAAGTTCTCTGTGAAGCAGCCACTGTGTCTACAGTGGTTAAAGCCCTCTGTTTAAGAATGACCACTGTTTTCCACTTTGTATTTAACGTCTCTCTGGGAAGCTGCTCTGCACTAGAGCTCCATTTGGGCTCAATTGCCAAAGACGCCCCTCCCATCAGTAGTGGTAACAGGGCGGACAGTCTGTTGAGGTGCCATGGTGGGTGATGGACTCTCATTTACCTCAACACTTAGGGTGCCCATCTGAGTCACTGAGTGTGGTAATGAGCCCTGTCCACCAGATCGTGTGTTGGACTCTAGTATTGTAAGCACTGGAGTCCAGGGCCTTGATGAGCCATCAGGCCATAGGAAATGTCAGGATACCAGCTCTTGCCTCTCAATTTTGCTGAATAAGCACATAGCACAAGCCATAGGCACCTTCCCCTTTGGCACTGCCATGTCTATACCCAAGATCTCAGGCTCTCCATGCTGGGAAGCCTTTGATAATCAGGTGGATATAATGATTCATCTTAGAGATGTCATCTAGCCTCTCTCCTGGGCCACTCTAGTGCTTGCTCAAGAAGCCTATTACAGATTAAGATGTACAAACTGCCAGTTATAAAAAGTCCCAGGATGTAAAGTGCAGCACAGGGAACGTAGTCAGTAATATTGTAATAATTACAGATGGTGTCGGGGTGATCACTTTGTAAGGTATGTGAATGTCTAACTACTATGTCGTACACCTGAAACTAATATTCTATTGTATGTCAACTATAATTGAGAGGCCCATTACAAAGTCTGTGGTGTAGGGATGGGGACTACATGTGAGCTCAACAAAAAAGTGTGGATCTGTCTTCTGCCTCTGCAGATTGCTGCTGAATCCTTGAGGTGGTACCACTCCCTGGAAGCTACCTGAGGTCAGGTGGATTATGTTAGAGTCCTCCAATTGTGGAAGGCAATGCTCTGTCCTCATAGAGACACACATTCTGGGTATACAGCATCTTCTGCCCCCACCACCATTTGTAGAATGGCTTTATCAATCTATGTTAACCTGCATATCGTCACCTCTGACCAAGGATACGTTCTACAGCAAAAGAAATGCAGCAGTGGGTTCACACCCTCAGAATTCATGGGCCTTATCACATGTACTGTGTGACCCAGGGTCAGCTGATTTGATAGACTCTGGGAAGAATGGCCTTCTGAAGACTCATCATAGCCCCAGCTTTTCCGGCTTTGTGAAATTCCCATGGAAGGTGGTATATGCTTTAAATTAGCAGCTAATGTATGGTGGCATCACCCCATAATGTATGGTGTCATCACCCCACTCAGGTCTGGGAACCAAGTTGGGGAGGTGAGGTGGTGGTGACACCTCTTTTTGTTATACTTCTCATTAATCTACTGCTACCAGCACCGTTAAGTAGCTCTGGGTTATATTTCTGGGTAATCAAGGACCCTGCTCTCTCTGCACCAAGACGCATACAATCAGAGACAGACTTTGCAGGCTGAGTGTGCATGGTGAGAGGACCTATAGCACAATAAAGGAAGGGCAAGAGGGGACTAGGGCTCACTCACCTGTCGGCATCTATACGCTGGATGTGGCATTTCTCATGAAAGGACTTTGGACAAGTATCACAGCAGTATAGCGTTCCTCCATTACGGCATACCTCACATATATTTGAGTTTTGCGGCTAAAAGGGGAAATGATGCAGAAATCATTCAGTCAGCAAGACCCCAGAAAATTGACATGCTGGAACTCTAGAACACACAGCCTTTGCTTGTACCAAGGTGGCACTTGTAAATTTCTGCCCTCAAAATGTTAAGGAACAACAATGAGAAGAGATTTCAGAAGACATTCTAGTGTGCAGTGAAGTTCAGGAGAAAGTGGCTGCATGTTAGATCAGGAAAGTTTTCCATATGAAGACAGATTCTGACATAGAAAGGCAAGCAACAACAAAAAAGGATGAATTAAAGATAATCTGAGCAATTTATTATTCTGCTGGCAAAATCTGGCTCAGGAATATGGTGTCTTATCTGGTTGTCTACATTGCATCATCTAAATTGACTCATCAAAGAGTGATTTACTGATAATTTAATATGATGGAATAAACTTCTGAGATATCACTGTACCCCATTTTCTCAGACATTAGTTCCCCATGAGTTGAAGGGCCTGGGAAGGGATTCTTAGATTATGGAGAGCCCCTGGGCCTGTGACAGTACCTCTGGATTGGAAAGACCATAGACACAGATGACCAGGGGGGTGCCAGGGAGGATGGAGCTCCTCAGCTCTGGGAGCCTGGGGAAGATGCCCCATGACTCAGCTTGGCATAGGAGGGGCAGAGGTGCCATCTCTGAATGGCCAGGGAGTGTGGTAACAGCAACTACTGAGCCTGTGTGTGATTTGGTGCCTTGTTGTCTGTAAGGAAGGTGAAGGAACCCAGAAAATTGATTGATGCTGGATTTTCCACTAATCTTAATATGTGGGACCTTAAGCTAAATTGAATCTCCTTTAGTGAAGTTAAAAATTTGACAGTGTTTGCATCTAAGTATTATACAATGAAAAAGCACAGGTTAAAAATGATAGAATTTATAAACCAAAATAAGAATTGGTCAAGAAATGAGCCCATTGGTGCGCAAGAAAAATTACATTTTCTCTCTTTTTTTGGGGTGGTAACCTATACGACAATAACATGTGACTGTTATTACTACATAGTGAAATTTCTATGTAGGAAGGTCATGCGTCTGTGATGGAGAAATGCCCAGAAAGATTTGACTCCTCTCCTGGGGCCACCCGAGCAGAGAGAGAGCATCATTCTGGGAACTGTGTGCCGGGGAAATGTTTTGTTCAATGGGTAACAGCTCTACACTTAGATAGAAATATTATGTCTACACCCTAGGTTAGAGGGACAAATTCAAATCCTTGTGTGACGTATAAAATAATGCACAGACTTGGGGATTGGCCCACCCAGTGGTGGGTGGTTGGGATGCTGGTGGGTGGTGAGGAAGAGGGAAGGCAGCAGAGAGACCCCTTCCACCTCTTCCTTGTATGAACACTATGCTTTGTTCTGTGATACTCTACTCTCTTGGGTTTTGTCCCTAACATTCTGCCTCCATCTTTTCAGTTTCCTCACTTAGAATATTAGAATTCCTTAGGGCTTCATCTGTGTCCCCTGGTTGACCACAAGTACTGCCATGACCACATTTGCCACCACATTTATGCCCAGAATTTGAGATCTGTGTCTCTGATTTCCTTTCGAGCCCAAACATCCACACACAACTTTTCAGCATCTCCAGTTAGATGTCTTTCATTGCGTCTAAAACCCATCCTGTTCCTGACCACATTCCTTATCTTCCTGTCTTGAATCTACAACCCTTTTAGTGCTCCCCATCCCACTAAGCACCCTGTCATTCACCCAACAGCCTGGAAGTGAACATGGGTTCTTCCCTTTACCCACCCCAGATAGCTAATCCATTATTGGTCTTGCTGATTCCAATTTTTAAATATCTCATCTCATTCTCGGTGCTTCTGTGAGGTCCACTGCTACAAGGATAGAAAGGCCTTAATCATAATACTGTCTTATTAGCCAAAGAAAAATGGCCTACTATTTGAGTTATAAATCATAACAGTCAGAATATCATTTTTGGTGGGACTACATCAAACTAAAAACTTTTGCACAACAAAAGAAACCATCAGTAAAGAGACAACCATCTGAAT
>KE772113.1:9765-26675 GCA_000465285.1 Eidolon helvum | reverse complement strand
AACTCTTCAAAGGATCTTGGAAGACCTCTAAAGTTTAATCCAAAAATCAAATTGTTTTAGAAAGAGAGAAACAGAATGCAAATTGCCCAACAACACTCAGGTTTCTTCCTGTCGTATATTTTTCTCTGACACTGGAGGCATGTGATTATTATACCTCTAGTGTCTTCTCGCCCTTGATTTAATAACAGGTATCTCTTTCTCAGACAACTCCAAACAGCTACTTTTAGTTATTTATACCAGGAATGATGGTTACTTCCCATAAAAAAAAAAAAAAATACCGTCCACTATTTGTGGTTTGGTGAGTTGAGGAGCTTAAAATACACACACTCACACACTCACACAGGCAGAGACACATACATAACTTCTACATGCCACGAATCATCTTGGTTTTAGATAAAAAGATAAAAGCAATATTTAAGACTCGGACAAGGCAGCACGTGGTGGCTCCCCAGCTGAAGATATTCAAAGACGATCTCAGGGAGGAAGAGCTGGCTGAGAAGAGATATGCAAGATAACTGGGAGTTTGTGGGGTGGGAGGGAGGTGTGTCGGTGGAGTGAACATCTATTGATTTTGCCTATTTAGTGCCCTTCTTCCTGTCTCTGAACATGGCAAGGCCAGCTTCCTGAGGACCCCACCTCCTCACTCTCATTCCATGTGATTCACTCTCCTGACTCAGGGCCACCCATGTGACCCAGGTCTCACTCATCAGAGCATCCCAGAGACATGACCACAGGATTGCTTTCTGAATGCAGGAAAGACTTTAACCAGTGTAAAGAGACTTGAGTCTGCGACTTTTATTAAAATAGCTGGAGTCGCCTGTAGGTTGAAATGTGATCTGGAGCAGTCGGCAGCGTCCTGTAACCATGAGGGGAGGCTCTCTGACAATGCTGACGACGGCGCCATTACGGAGGAAGGTGGAACAGACACCTGGGGAGGGAGATCAATATCTGCTAAAAATCATTAGAGTGTCTGGATCCAGCTATGCCTGAAGCTGGCATAAATCTACCTCAAACTTTTCAGTTGTGTGATGTGAGTCGAGAGGTTTTTTTGTTTTGTTTTGTTTTCTTTTTTTTTTTTTTTTTTTACTAAAGGCAGATTGAGTTGTATTTTGTTTCCTGCATTTGAAGGACTTCTAAAGGTGAGGCAGGTGGCTGGTGCGGATGAGAAGAGGTGAATTTGGTGGGGGGGAGGGGGGTAGAGGGGGAGGGAGCAAAAAGTAGAATGCTATGAGCTAAAGTATGTTGCCTAAAATCTATATGTTGAAGTCTTAGTCCCTAGTACTTCAGAAGGTGACTGTATTTGGACATAGGGTTTATAAAGAGGTAATTAGGTTAAAAAAGGCCATTAGAGTGGGCCCTAACCCAATGCCTTATTAAAGACCATGCACAAACACGGACAGACGACGACATCTATCAGCCAAGGAGAGAGGCCCTCGGAAGAAATCAACCTCGCTGTCTCCTTGATCTTACACTTCCAGCCTCCAGAACTTGAGGGAATAAATTTCTGCAGTTTAAACCTCCCAGTGTGTGTAACTTTGTACAGCAGCCATCACGGACTAATAAAGGCAGGTTTCCAGGAAGAAAGATTGTTATGAGTAAAGGACCAGGGATGCCAAAATGGGTACATTTGGAAGTGGTAATAGATGAACAGTACTAAGAGTTAAGCAGGGAATAATGTAAAGTATGTTCACAGGGACACAAAAAGTAGGAGTATATGCCACCTTCATCACAATGTTATTATGTTTCATTCTTTCTCAAAACATAATCTCTCATAATGGGGGACAAGCCACAGTGCTTACTTTTCAGATGTGACTCAAGTCTTCAAACACCTATTTCTTTTGAAAGGTATGAGGGACCCACTTCCGCCAAATATAATCAACCTTTCCTGCTAAGTTTACGGAATAACCCTCTTTCACAAGAGCCCTACGATTGTGCTGTGCTGTGTTGGGTGAAAATCTGGCATTTTCAAGTTGGTCTCTTCAAGTAGTCTGGCTTCTAAGAAATGGGTCATTGTTGTTTTTTGCTTCAAAATGGTATGTGGCTCTATTCTGTCTGTGCACAGCACAGTCTTGATGAAACAAAGTACAGTCTGGCCTTTAAACAATGGTGACAAAAAAGCCTCAGTTATTGAAACTTCAGAAACTTCTCAGCCTCAAGGACATGTTCTTCACTGTTATCGTAAGGAAGTCCTTTAGCTCTGGGAGTTAGAGAGAATAGTAAAGATGAAGGATGATTCAAAAGCTAGAGGAACGAAAAAAAGGAACTTCTGTTTGAAAAAGAATTTTAAGAATTGGATTTGTTTGCCCTTAGCCTGGGTGTGCGGACTCATTAGAGGAACTAAATTCTTGATGTTTCATCTGGATACACAAAGACAGAGCTGGAGTTAGTAACTCAAGGGAACCAGTCTCCTGTGTTATTTCTAACTCTCCACTTATTAAAGTTAGACCAATGCTATTTTCTCTGTCCCGAGTTCTATCAGAGACATTTTAAAGTGTTCTTATATAGCTTGATAGAAATCATCTGGGCATTCTTGAGTGTTTTCATGGATTTTTTCCCGACGCTTATATAAAAACTATAAGGTTTTTTTTTTTTTTTTTTTTTTATAGCTACCATTTCACTTTCTGATATAATTAAACAATTATATTTTCATAAATCACATCCTCCATATCAGGCTGTCACACATACACTGTGTGTTCTGTGGCATGAAGAAAAAAAAAACCCTTTATTTTTGAAATTATACTTTCTTCTCATACTCAGTGATGCTAGGTTTCAATCTCGGCTGAGATATTTTCTGTTGAGTCACTCTAAAAACAACTCCTTCTGATGCTTTTTATACTTAGGGGAAAAATGAAATTAAGTGCTTTCTTATCATATTAAGTGAATACATTATATGGTAACAAGCATTTTCTTATTTTTATAATGGAAAAAACTGTTAAGCACAATTTCTCTCTCCCTAATTCTAATAGAGCAGATTTGCTTTTAGATGGAAATACAACAAACTCTCTGAGGAACAGCAGTCAACCTGAAATGGGGTTGAAATCCTGTTGAAAATGCTGACCCTCTTTATAAATGGATTTAATTTTATAGATAGGTCAGGACTTTATGCCCTTCCTAAAATATATATTTCCTACTGGATTACTGCTTGTTAGTTTCAGACACTGCTATAAATGAATTAAAAAAAAGAGGAGGAAGAGACATTATTTTGCTAAAACCCATAGTTACACATGTAATTATATGGCCGCCTATTTTAAAACAAAGTTTGAGTAAATCTGTGTGAGCAGGCAGCTACCTGCAGTTGGACTGACTTTTAAAAAAATATTTATCTAATGCCTACACAAATGTCAAGGTCAGGCTTTTACGTTCCACCTTCTCCATCAGGCTGCCAACCTCAGAGTTCACAATGATGCTCTCACAGAACTCACAGAGTATTTATCGTTGCTGCCGCTGATTTGGCACTTAGCATATGCTCCTTGGCATTGCTAATTATCTTTTCTATGTACATGTCCTATCTGTCCAAGTAGCTGACTCTCCTAGACTGTAAAAGCAACACCTTCGAGTACTTTATATTTCCTGCACATAGCACAGTACTCTTTGCTAGACTAGGTTTTCAACATATGTTTTTGGATGATGGTGGTAATAATGTAATAAAGAGGAGGTGTTATTCAATTTGCCCTGTGACGCTAAGGCGACTTGAAAACTTTGTGCTATAACCTACCAAGGAGCTTTGTACATTGTAGAAAACTACCACATGTTTAGTAAAATGTAAGCTACTTTCTTTCAGTCCAGGTAAGCTGGTATTCAGCTACTGAACTCATTCACATTACATTTCTGCATACATTTTATTCTTCTAGCAGGTTCTTACTCATTGAACACTTTGTCAGTAGTTTTCCACCCTAGCTTTATATCAAAATTGCCTGCAAAGCTTTATAAAATGAAGATGCTACCCCACATCTAAAATATTAGAATATTGCTAAATAGGGCCATTATTTCACATTTTTAAAATACCTCTACTAATGAATCTGATGTGCAACCAGGTTTTAAAACCATTAGAAATCCTACTCAAAGACTATTTTCTTGCAAATGTCTAGTCTTATATTTTCCCTTTTCTAAACTTTTCCCAGATTTTACATATTATTTAAATCATAAATGAAATAATAGTACAGACAAAGAAAAGAGATACCAAATGTCTATAACTTATGTGTATCTGTGTATACACATATTTAATTTCCCACATTGCTTTACAAAGGATTTAAAGTGGCTTTCAAAATAATTTTAGAATAAAATTAATATTGAGGGAATTAAAGCTAAAGAAATACAAGGGTAAAAAATAAATAACAGATATGCGTGAGGATAATGTTTGCAAACTGAGATGCATAGAGTTCTGTTTAAAAGTTTAAGGTAGACCTCAAATTTATCTAGGCCTACATTTCCTAGTAGCCAAAGCAAAGAGACATATGTAGGTGCCATACAATCTTCATAAGAAGAAAGCAATTCATTTTTCCAGACAGTGATAGATCCTTATAAAGAGGAAAACTTTTAGCTGTGAGAGACAACATCTCCCACTGAGTCATTGTTACATACAACAATGCATTTTCTTCCACTGTTTCTTAAAGTTTCCATTAGTATTGTCTGCTAGCATCATGACAAAACACAATTTTGCAAAAGCAATTCTGCAAGGAGCCTAAACTGTACAATTCTTCAGAAAGTAAATTTTGGGGAATGAATGTCCTTCAGATAGTTTTCCACAAATATTCGTTCTCGTGACTGTTTTTGGTAATGATTTGTAAAGGCCTGAGACTGTCTTCAAATGCGCGAGCCTGGTCTGTGGATATTCTCGGTTGCTAATTAAAGGCAGACCGATTTGCTTGACCATCGCCTGTTCAGAGAGACAACTCTGGTCTTGCAGCGTTCTCGTGACCCTACTTTATTACCTGCTCTATTTCTGATGCGGAAACTTTGCAGGAACACAGGTGCCCTTTGTGCAGCTCAGGGTTTTGCGTGTCTGGGCTTCACGTGTCACGTGCTGACTCGTCTTCGTGATACAATAATCTAACTGGATTTTTATGTGTGAGCAATCAAAAGTAAAACGAGCAGTAACTTAAAAAGTCCTTGGTTTGGCTTACAGAATTCACAGTCTTTAAAAAGATTTTTAAAAAAAAATTTATACTGCCTACTATATTCTTGTGCATAGTAGCTGAAATGTCCACAAATTTGGTTCTTAGCTGCCTTATGACTAAAAGAGTCTTGCACTACTGGTTACAAGAATCACAGTGTCTATGAGCGACCAAAAAAAAAAAAAAAAACCTGGGTTTTTAAGAGAAGCATTTATTTTTTTCATTTCTATTCTCCATGAGCTTTAATAAAGAAATGTCATCCACGGAGCCTCTTTTGCAACACTGGTTTTTGGAGAAACACACGCTGGAGTCAGAATAGTTCAAAGGCCTCAGCAAACATCTATCTGACCCAAACCCCCGCACTTCAGAGGTCTGGCCTGATTTAGAGGTCCGTTTCTTCTCACAGACACTCAAATCATATCTCCTTTGTGTGATAAAATAAGATTTCATGCACAATCAAGTTTATCTACCCCAAATCAATAAAAGTACTAAAACAGATATAAAAGAAATACAGTTAACCAATTTAAATATTATTGAAAGTCTTGTAGAACCACAGATATGCTGAATGTGAAATTTCCCAGTTAAAAGGTGTGTTGAAAGCGTTTCAGGCAACACTAGAATGCTTTCAAACGATGCGCAGCCACTTATGAAAACTATTCAGGTGCTTTTCCTAATCTGAAAGGGAGTGCTTTTTCATAGCATTAGTTTTATAATGAGCCTTTTCAGGCAAATTTCAAAGGGTGCATGGTTCACATACTTTAAACTAAATTCACTCATAATTTAGCATCCGACAAAAGCTAATGCTTAATTGTCTCTAAAGAGGCTATAGAAGGAAAACATTTTTCTTATTCACAAACATGAAGCTAAACAGTGGGGCTCCCTCTCGTCACTACCCCTCCCTAATTTTTATAAGTACAATGGCTCTGTAAAGAGCTGGCCATGAAGAGGCTGGGGAGACAGATGCCAGGGTGACTCGGGAGGCTGAGACTCACTTGCTTCATACAACGTGGCCTGTCACCCTTGGTCTGAACACCATCAGGGAAGAAGACTGGAACCTGGAGGTATGAAGGGATCCGGATTTGTAATCTACATCAGTGTGAGATATCCAGCAGTTTTCTATTGGCCGATGCCTTGAGATAAGGCATTTAAATTTGCTGAGCTCCACCCAACTTCCTCAATGGCAAATTGAGGAGGCTGTGCTTAACAGATGGTCTCAGTTATCATAGTGGTTAACAGCATAGACAGAGGGGAAAGGCAGAGGCTTGCCTTCATGATCCTTGCTCTGCCACTTCCTATGTGACTACAGACAAGTAAATTAAACTCTCCATGTCTCAATGGCCTCATCTGTACAGTCCTTCTAGGACTACAGTGAGTACTGAATGAGTTCATGTACATGAATAATATACAATTTGTCTAAGAAAGTGCTACATCCATCTGAAGTGCTACGATTCTTACTGTTATTGTTACATCCTTCCCAACTCTCACATTTTGAGTTTCTCGGAAAAGCAACAACCTATTCTCTTACTTTTGTTCATTTACTTTTCTTTCCTTCTTGTATGTCTTTCACTTAGTGGCACTTTTTGGTAGAATCTTCAGATGCTCCATTTTTCCTTTCATTCTAGAACTTTGCCACGTTCAAAGCACAAATGCCTTCTGAAGTGTGGGGGTTGGGGAGAGGGAATCCGATTAAACAATGCCATCAAGGAATGCAACAGCTCCCTTGGAAGATGGCATGTTAAAATACAACAACATGAGAAAATTTTTTTGGAAACAAAACTTTTGACCCTATCCAATCCTCAGAAAACTGTAGAAATAAGCAAATAGAAAGAAAAAAAAAGCATGACGAAACAAAAAAAAAAAAAAAAACAAAAAAACCTTGCTCTCGTAAACCTTTTAAAATCTCAAGTAATTTTCATAATCGTGACACTTGACACAAATTGATAGTATCTTATATTGATTCTCAGGTTTTAAGACAATAATCATTACATTATTATCTGCAGCCTAAGCTGTGCAGTGTAACCTCTTAATTAGGATTTTTAAAAAAGAGCCAGGAGCAACCCCAGCAAGTCCCATCAAGTCAATATTTTTAATAAAGATTAAAAACAAAACAAAACAAAAAAACACCTCTCTGAGGTTGTATTAGAGGCAGTTCCGGCATGTCTATTGATTAACAGTTGGCATTACATCTCATAAAGGGCTCATTATGTAAAGCATCAATCTAAGTGTGATGTTTCCCCCTTACCTTTTAAGTACTATTGATTTGTTTTGATGTTTTGTTTTTTGTTTTGTTTTGTTTTGTTTTTTTTAAAGCACAGTTTGGGAACAGAGAAGATCGAGAACTGGGTCCTGCTGTCTGTCACACGCTGGGACACTCAATAGAAATGGCAAAGACGACGAGCATCTGTTTCTGTCGGACAGCCGGCCTCTTCTAACTTCTTGGGCTGCCAGAAGAAATCTGCCTGCCCCACTGTCCACCAAAAGGACCCAGATTCTCAATGGGTATCATCAACTCCAGGGCAGAGACGCTCACGCTGGCATTCTGCTGAAGGAGGATGGAGGTTTTTTTTTTTTTTTTTCTCTCTGAAATAATTCTGCATGCGTCCTTTCTCCACTCCCCACTAGTTTTTTCTTTTTAGATATTTATTTATATGCAAATAAACAACAATGCCATTTGGAAACTACCTCCACTGCCCTTCAGAAGACTGAAGCCCAGGCCCATGGAATCTGCAGGAAGACAGCTCGGCCACAGGTGCCTGCAGCTCATGAATATGCAGCTCTGACATTTGAAACTCTTCGGCAGATTTCAGACTCCTTTCTTCATTGACACCGATTCACTCCCAATCACAAGGGTTTCAAGCAAACAACGTGGGTTGGAAGCTGCTGCAAATACTTCCTGAAGTAACCTCAGTCCAGGCTTCTTAAAAGACTGCAGACCGATCCCCTGAATAATATTTTAAATACAGAGAAACCTCGATTCTTTTTTTAATTAAAAAAATAAAAAAAAGCCTGTGTGGTTGATGCTAGGTGGCAGTGCTGTTTAATTAAAGCTCCAAAAGATTCCACTAGAATTTGTGACTCAGGCCATCTACTTTTCTAAACACAATCATAAGGTATAATTATGAGTAAAATATACTAGAAACTCATATTTCTTTCTTAGATATTCATTAAGAAGTCATAACAAAACCTTCACCACTTGAAGGTCAGTATTTTTTCAAAAAGAACCTAAAATAGGATAAATCCTAGTGTATATATATATATTATTCATTTTCAAATGACTAAACTAGGTAGCAACAATAGTTTATCATAAAATGCATTATTTATATAAAATAAATCATATTTTCCTATTGTCGATGACATCATGCATATGTAATTTTAGGAATCTTTTACTAGTGATTTCTTAATAATGAAAGCCCTAGAATACCTGTTATCTAGACACCATAATGTAGCCCAACTAGGAATCGTCCATTCATTCATTTATGCCAAATATCTATGAAGACATAGAATACAGGCTAAGTATAACATTAGGAGTGATGCAAAAAACAGACATGCATAATTCATGGTTCTCATACTCAAGGATAATGTACTATAGAAGGGGACAAGCTAAATAACGGATAGACAATATAGAATATAAGTATTGGGCTTGCAAAAGGGTAGACAGTGACCTGCACAAAATGACTCAACAGGCCACAGCAAGCCTTCAGTGGAGAAAAAAAGAGTTTGAGACTTATGTGTTCCTTCTTTCTCCTAATAAAACACTTTCCCATTAGATGATCTGCAGTAGGGCGTGCTGGGGGTAGATGGTGTGGAGGAATCTATCCATTTACTTTTTGTCTAAACTAACTCCCCACTCACAGACTGTGTGAAAGGAACACTGGACTGGCTGTAGTTCTGAGAGGGAACTTTAAAATGTGACCCCCTTAGTTGTTCGTTCTGCTTCTACCTATGAATGCGTGTCGCTGAGCAAGTTGCTTAACCTTGGTCTTAGTCCTACTGTCAAGCAAAGTGACACTGAACCTATCTTCCAGGATTGTTGTGTTGATGGGTAGAGGTTTTCTTTCTGAGGTGACAAAAAGTGCTCTAAAATTAGTTTATGGTGATGGTTGCACTACTCGGTAGGTATGCTCTGTAGATATCATTAGACTGCATACTTTACACAGGTGAACTTTATGACATATAAATTTTATATCAATAAAGCAGTTTAAAGAGATTGAAGATAAACCAATTGTGCCATATCTATACCATGGAATACACTAATAATAAAGAATCATGGATATGTGGGGGGAAAAGTTAGTATATACTAAATGGTTTGGCCAGTATAGGCATTCTAAAAGTTTAACTCATCTTTGACCCTTCAACCATAGCTTTCATGATCTTAGGAAAGCCTCTTGAGGATTCAGTTTCTTTTTAATGTGTGACAATGGACTATATTCACCTATGATTGATTTTAGTTCCAAGATTACTCTAGATCCCAAGACATGGTTTCTGAGTTTCCCCAGCCTTTCCCAGTCTTACTCCAGTGATCCTCCAACTGGCATGGCAGAGGCTCCGTTTGGCTGCTACCTAGGAGCTGTCCGCCACCTTCGATTGAGTGCACAAGGCCTTTTCCACCTAACGTTCCATTCTGACTTTTAGGTATTTCATGGAGCCTGGACTGCTCTTGAATTGCGGGAAATGAGAGAGAGAATATCATGCTATAGAATAGTAGTTCTCAGCTCTGGCTACATATGAAGGTCATCAAAAGAATTTTTGGGAGACATTCTCATACCAACATCCCACACTAGACCGATTAATTCTAAACCTTTGGTGGCTCCTAAACATTGAATGTTTTTCAGAAGTTTCTCAAGTGATCCCCATACAAAATGAGGGCTGTGAACCACTACTAAGCCCCCAGCAAGGTGAAATTGCATTCACCTAAGTTATTAAGGAGGAGGAGGTGCTATTTGAACTGTGTCTTGAAGGGCAGTAAGAGATAGATGTGGAGATGTAATAAGGAAAAGGAATATCTAAGGATGGAAGCACCTTTCTCTGTTCCAACTTAATCTAGAAGATGCAGCATTCCTAGAGAGAAGTGTATAAATAATCCAAGAAGCAGAAAGCAATATGTTCTGAAGTGATGGGAGGCAATCAAGACCCAGGCCAGGAAACTGGCAAGGGAAGGGACTTAAACTAAAAGAGAGAAAGAAACTACACTGCTATGGACTCAGTACAGGGCAATGTGGAGAAAGGCCGCCGGCTGAGATCTATGTCTGCATGGTATGATAAGGGAAACCTGTCTGCTGCTAAGTCAACTTCAGTGAATCCATCTTATTCAGTCAATGAGTGCCTTAGTCTTCCTTCCCCTGATGCGTGTGGCACTGTACCTAATGCCCATCTCCAATCCAACCCTGGGGTCCATCATTGCTAATCAAATCAGAATGTCACGTCTGCTTAATTGGAAGGTCCATGCATGCTTTTCTTCTGCTCTTAGAGGGACAAAGATAGCTGGAGAATATTGGTTACATATCCAAATAGAATCTCGTGACAGCGACATTGATGTATAGACAAGGAACAAAGCTGGCCAAGAAAACAAAGAGGACAGTGTTATATTTTGTGCCTCTTAAATATATATAAAATGGGGGAGAGTTCTGAATTATGACTCAGATTATAACTCAAATCATCATTTTGATTTTAATTTTATAATTTTGATTACAGTTATAATTTGATTTTCAATTTTAATTTTATATACCTTTAATTTCAAAATATAATTTTCAAGAGCGCACAAAAAAGGTAAATCTGCCTCTGGAGAAGTAAGGACTGACTAAATAGTTTTCTCATGCCCTTAGATACCTTCAGGCAGTCATATGTTGCAGCCAGCTAGCTCCAGCCCCGAACTGCTGAGTGTTACATTCTCAGAAATTGGGTTAGCTGACTGACGTCAGGTTGGTAGCTTGAACTTGGTCATGGTGGGAGTACTTACACCATAAAAACTGGCCAACACTACACATCAGGGTTCCCTCAACCCTTGAGTTAGCTGTTAAACATTTATGAGCACATGACCGCTGCAGGTCCGCTGGCTGGCCCACCTCTGAGACACACCGTCCACAGAGACCACACATGAATGGCTACCCACCCAGACTACCGCGTGAATTTTCCTCTGGAGCTGATCAAGGTTATGGTCCTGCATCCCTTTATTCCGATGTTTATTTGCTAGAACAGTAGAACTGTTGATCCCACTTCTATCTAAATAATCCTTGTAAATGGCCTATAGTGGCCAACTTGTCATGAAATTGGTCATCAGTTTTGCAGGGGTTTTCAAATTCTAATCCGCCAATAAGCCATTTTTATGCAAATGACCAATTCTTAAAGGCCCCACATAAATCAAAACTCATACAATTCAAGGTAAATTCTCCCATAGGAATATAGATCTGTACCCATTAGTAGCATGTTTGTTTTGTGTCCAAGTTTAATTTTCTTGATATCGTTTCTAATATTTTAGAGGCTACTATCCCAAATTAGCAATTTAGGGTACATTAGTGGCTGTTAGATCTTCTTCACAAAACTATCATTATATCTAACTTCCTTTCTAATATTAATAATTTTAAGGAGTTTTTCAATATGAGTGCCAGCATTATTATTTAATGAGTACATGGATGTCATGGTTATAACATATGAAATACATAGCAACAGTGGACATAGCAATGCCATAACAATTACCATTATTATTTATAAGTGAAAAATAATGTGGGTTGATGATAGCAAAAAACAAATATTTGAAACTACCAACTAAATTAGCATCGCTGATAGTAAGTTTATAATTTATCTGGTCTGCCAACTTTAAAGTTACAACTGTAATGTTGCATTTCAAAGGAGTTGCACTGTTTCAAATTTTTCATATAATATACTTTTGTTTTATTATATTTAAATCGTACTATTTTGGATTCACATAAAATGTGATGTACTCATAGAAGAATGATCTGGGACATTTGTTAAAAATATAGATTCCTGGTTTCCACTCCTGTGTACATATGGGGTAGTGTGCATTTTTGACAAGCAATGCAGATAACATCAGAAAATTCTGGTACAGGTAGTCCTGATCTAATTCACCTATCATCTGAAATCCGAGCTGAAAAATACTTAAGAGAAAGGCTTCAGCTTATATACAATGAAGAAGATTTATTTTATACAGGTCTTCAAGTTTGACTCTGTATAAAGCAATACAGGTCTTCAAGTTTGACTCTGTATAAAGCAAATATACTTGAAATGCACTTCATCTTCAGGCGAATGGTTCAATAAGCCATGGCACATCTATGAGCTAGAGGCCAGCTACCACTTTGCACCTTATCAGTCTTAAAAAAAACAAAAAAACAAACAAACAACAAAAAAAAAACAGCTCTACAGGGAAAGTGTTGTATCTGAAAGATTCATGCCACACCTCGTTTTAATCATGGGCACAATCACCTCCCATCTCTTCAAAGTCATTTAGCTGTGGATTTTCAAGAATACATCAAGTAGATTTTCTATGGGCCCATCTGTGCACCACATTTATTTTCTGTAAGTGTTTCGCTGAGCACAATGAAAACCTTGACTACTAATGAACGGAGACCCTGAGAAAGGCAGGCTGCCGCAGCTGCCGCTCCCAGTAGCGGAAGAATCTTTTCACCTGGAGCTGCAGCCGCAGGTTTGTTGATCTGTGGAAGCTATTCAACAAAAGCCTTTTAGGTGACCTGTTTCTCTTCTGTCTCATCCACTCCACTTGAAGAGTAATTTCTGTGTTCTACCTGCCTATAAAGCCAAAGAACTAAAAGCAATCTTCTCTCTTGTGTTCAAGTCAACAGAACTCGGGGTTCCAATGAGACATAAATGTCTGAAACTATCAAAAAGAAGGGCTCTGGTGGGGAGGCACTATAAATGTAGAGATTAAGAATTTGGACTTTGGAGACGTCACTTCCATAACTCTTAGTTTTATCATCTGTCAAATGGGACTAATTATAAAATTTAGCTCACAGGGTATTTATGGGGAGAATGAGATAAGGCATGTAAAGTTCTTAGCAAAGTGATGGCAGATGGTAAACATATAATCAGGCAATATATCATATGTATGACATATTATTTATAACATAATATGTATGTCAGCTATCATTAGTATTACTAAGAGAGAAAAAAAAATCCTATAATCTCATAGTCATCATGACCAGTCAGTTCATGCACAGGGCTTCCAATAATACATCATTATTGTACAAGGTACTATATTCCTGTGTCCCCTGCGCTTATAGTCTTTGGGATATGTTTAACTTATTAACTTAGCACTGGATGCAAAAATAGTTCTTGTTATGTTATCGTACTGGTTAAAGAGTGAGGAAAACACATTCCTGAGCCAAGTACATTTCAACACAGTGCTGTGAATGATAAATATAATTCTAGGGAAACTCATATTATATTATGGGCTATGGCATCTGTTATGCCCAAATGCATTATAAATAATTATTCTTTGAGTCCACATGGATATCTCAATGATAGATGATCAAGCCATCTAATTTTATCAACTCTTATAAAAATGTTTATAATATTTTGTAGAATCTTATCCTCAGAGCTGGCTCAATCTAGAATTTACAGTCACACATATTTTATCTTATTGGTTGAAATAGTGTAATTTTTTCATGTTCACAAAACCTTAGTAGTTTGATTGTAGTTTCAAATTAGACACAACAGTCACTGTGATTTTTTTCTTTCAGAGCACCCTAGGAAACTGGTTTAACAAGAGCGGAATTGTGAGAAATATACTTTTTTGAAGAAGAAATGAATCAGGTAACAAGAGATTATTTAAAGTATGAAACTAGAAGTAGACAGACTCTTAAAGTCCTTCGAAGTGCAGAAGTCACCTTCCCATGAGTCCCTCCCTTTCACAAAATTGCCACAGGTATTTGTGTGTCCATTACTTGCCATAGTCTACTTTGTTTTCTCATTATTTACTTATCTGGGTTTATTAGATGGTAATCTCCTGAAGGGAAGGTAATGCATTCTCATTTATATTTTTTCTCCCATAGTGCCTAGCATAGAATTTTGTTCATGGCATTTGTTCAATATGCTGTTGCAAAATTTAATTGAAGTGTGAACTACATTGCTTAAATGTCATTTTAAAAAGTGTGTAGAAGCAGGCATTTAAAAGAGTAATTGTAAACAGATTTGGCAATTCAAGGACGAATATTAATTTAAGAAAAGGAAAATGTATTTATTTTGGTTGTTTCAGTTCCAGTCCTGTATCAATTACTACTAGCTAAGTGATCTCTGATTAAGTTACATCTCTAAACCTCAGTTTCCAGAATAACGTGTAAAATATGAATAGTAAAAATAATGCCTACTTTATGGAGCTGTCCTATGAGATAAATAAAATAATCCATGCAAAGAGCTAACTAAATTTAACCACCAATTTTATTTGAGTCTATTATATTTACAGCACTGTGCATGGAGTTTAAGACAGTAAGGCATGGTTTTCTTACACCTAGAAGTTTACAATAGACCAGCTAAGCAAGATAAAAGGAGAAAGTTAATTGCACATGACTAAATGCCATGTTAATTCACTGGCCACTGAGAGTCGATATAGTTGAATAAGAGAAGAATGTATTTATTGAGCCTTATTAGAGTCAGGCATTACCCAGAAAAATAGACCATTTTTGTTTCTTTTTTGTGGTTGTTTTTCCTCTCTCTTTTTAACAATTGGATTTACCACTGGATCCTGAGGAATATGAGATTTCGAATTCTGGTACTTCAACAGAATTGGGTGAATTATATGAGGAAAAAGGTGGTTTCACAGAGACTAGAAAATCCTATAAAAATAAATCATTAGCTGCCCTAAGTTAGAAACTTTAATCACTCAGTCAATTTAAGTTGAAGAATAACCATATTACTAAGAATAGCCAATATTTATTGAATGAATGCTTTCCATATGCCAGGAAAGCTAAGCACTTTTCACCTGCGTTCTCTTATTTGCTCCTCAAAAGAGTGCTATGAAGTAGGTACTACTATTATTCTCGTGTTATACATAAGAAAAAAGGAACTCGAAGAACTTCAGCAATCTGCCCAAGGCACGGAGCCTGTATGGCTGCCTACTGAGAACTGAGCCAGAGCAAACATGAATAGGGATGAAGAAAGTCATGTGGATGAGGCGTGGCCTACAGACTCTTCTGGGTGACTCTCCTCAAAAGTTAGGAGCTACTGTATTCACTGTCCCCTCCCACCCACAGCAGAGACAAATCTCCACGAGGTGGCTTTGTTCTCATTCTGACCACCGACTTGAGTAGTGAGTGCAAGAAAGCAAAGCGAAATGTCTTCCAAAATCTTGAGGGCAGCACACATCCCACTAAATGTCGGCATGATCTGACACACCCTTCGCTGTCAGGAGCCTGGGCCAAACGATCTCTCAGGAACGCAAACAGACCCAGACGTGGCAAAACTTGAAACCCCTCATTCACTCAAGCTTAAACTACACTGGGCTCGACAAGAGGAGAAGCAGTTAAGTGACACTAAGCAAAATCCCTGTAACTTAACGTAATCGTAAATGAAAATTCTTAAAAGAGCTCAAATTCATGCCAATATACCAAAATAAATTGACTTGCTATTTAAATCCTACAGTAATATATACCTTAAGTAAACATTAATTATGTCCGTGTGGCTCTACTGTTCTTTGGTGAAGGCCAGACTGACTGACTTTATAGCATTTCTCACTTCTAAGTTAGCAGTTCAAACTGGTGGGACCATTCAATTGTATTCTCCCCAGGATGTGGTACCTCAGAGTGTTTTACTCGAAGCTTCTAAAGGCTCAACCACCTACTATTGGGTTAGAATGATTAAAACAGACATTAAGCTATGTCAGTTTATCTTAAACAATCACATCATTGCAAAGAATAAATGCTATTTGTCACGCATATCTGAAACAAAATAGCTATCAAGAACTTACCAAGAATTTGTATATCAAATCATTTCTTTGTCTCTGCCTCTCTTCTCCCCCTCTCCCCCCACATGCATGCACAAACACACACATGCACACCCCTTTCCTAGAATATGCAAATACACATTATACAGCACTCTCATGCATGCTCTCATTTTAGCGTAAAGAAACTAAAGCACGAGGAAGCTGTGCGGCCAGAGTTGGAGAAGAATACCCGGCACAGAGAAAACTCCAGATAACCGGTAGGCCCTATGCACCACCCATCAGCTAACTCCACGTCTGGCTGCGAACTGGAGATCCGTGGACATCATGGGCTTGCAGATGTGTATTACATGATCTGCACAGAATTCATAAAAATTGAATTCCTTGCCAATATTTAGAAGCAATTCTTTTGTAACATAAATGAAATCCAGATTTCCGGGTCTTCATAGTATCAGAAAATCTGACACCACCGGGCCCGTCTCTCTCATGGGAACAATCGATGGGCGCATAGTAGCTGTGCCCGAGTGTCCTCTGTGCTGCTCTTGGCTTTGCCCCATTCACCTGTGCTGCCTCCTTGGGCCATGTGAGTTTAGACACTTCACCACTGATACGTGTCACGGCAAAGATTCCCCCTCCATGGAGAAGTGCTGACAATATCCCACCAAGGAGAATGAAAAACAGACTGAAATTTAAGATTTGGAATTTTAGAAGTGCAATAAATTTTGAGATCATTCAATCTCATGATTCACCATAAGGTACTGCAGGGTTCCCGGGAAACCTTAAAAATCATTCCATTTTTTCCATATTAAAATCTTACTATCAATCTACTAAATTGGCTTTCTTTTTCTAATGCAAAATTGTCTCATTTAAAACCTTGACTCTAGTGCTCA
>KE772110.1:13440-51833 GCA_000465285.1 Eidolon helvum | reverse complement strand
GCCGGGGGGGCGCGGTCGCTGCCCGTGGAGAAGCTGCGGCGGTGGCCGGCGTGTGCCACGGCCACCCGGATCCACTCCATCAGCGGCGGCAGCACGAGGAAGGGCCTGCAGCGGGGGAGGGACGCGGAGACAGG
This sequence comes from Eidolon helvum, assembly GCA_000465285.1. NCBI lineage: Eukaryota > Metazoa > Chordata > Mammalia > Chiroptera > Pteropodidae > Eidolon > Eidolon helvum. Next base: position 51,699 of record KE772110.1, on the reverse strand, counting down.
TTAGGGCAGCGGGGGCCACAGGGGGGCTGCCCGCTCAGCACCACTCCCACACACTCCTCGCCTGTCCCCCCACCTCTCGACCCCCACCCCACCTCGCTTTCCCTGGAGACCCTGCCTTTGAATGCCGGAGTAGTGGGAGAGCCTCTGGAGACATCCTGACCGCACTGGTGACCCCGGGGCAGGCTCTCGTGAGTCTTTGGGCCTCAGTTTCCTCATCTATAAACCGGGGATAAAGTGACCCTGAAAGGATAAGCTGGGACTCTTCTGCGAGGAGTACTATCTCCCTCAGAGATCATGTGAACGTAAAGGAGATGACTCACTTAAAGCACCAAGCACAGGGTCTGGTGCTTAGGAGAAAACCCAAAATATCCTGGGGGTGCTAGAATTTGGGGCTGTCCTCCAGCTCTCTCTTCCCATCCCCAGCGGGCTTTCTGTCATCCTTCTGGAGCCTCAGCTCTGCCAAAGCACCAGGCCACCAACAGGCTTTAGACCCTGGGAAAGGCATAGAGAGCCCAGGCGACAGGCAACAAGCCAGGTGGCCAGTCACAGCCAGAAAAGCAGGGGTAGGAGGATGATGGGGGGAGGGGCGGAGAGGGCCTTTGCCATACCCCTGGAGCTCTGGGAGCCCTAGGTTCCTCACCTGTTAATGGGATCACAGCGGGGTGTCCAGCTTGTTGCAAGAATGACCCGAGTCAATAACTTTCTGGGCGTAATACACATTTGCCAGCTTCCTATTTCTTCCAGCGATTATGATAAACTCTGTCCTCACATTAGGACTCCAGGGGAAGGGGCGGAGCTTCCGCTCCCTGAGTCCTAGCCCAGGGATTCTGATTTAATTCATCCAGGATGGGGGCAGACATTTGGTAGTTTTTAAAACCTCCCCATGAGAATTTAATGTGCATCGGAATGATCTGGAAGGCTTGTTAAAATACAGATTGCTGGGCCCCACCCTTAGACTGTCTGATTCGGTAGATCTGGGGAGGTGGAGCTGTTATTATTACACTAATGAGTTCCCGGGTGATACTGATGCTGCTTGGTTGGGGCCACACTCAAAGAACTTCTGCTCTAAAGTCCTGATAGAGGGCTTGGGAATCGGCTGTGTGTGTGTGTGTGTGTGTGTGTGTGTGTGTTAAAATGCACATTCCTGGCCATATCTCCAGAACTGCTGATTCTGTAGGGTCTAGGAATATAATTTTAATAAGCAAGCCCCTATGATAATATTCAACAGCTAAGCCTTTTACATTCATCTCAGTTAATCCCATTCATGATCTCATCTAAATGCTGAGGACCAACCTATGAGCTAGTTATGACTATGCCCATTTTCTAGATCAGGAGAATGAAGTTTATTGAGGTTAAGTCACATGCCCTGGGGATTAGAAGGTTAGCAAGTATGAGAGCTGGGAGTCAGATCCAAGTTATTGGACTACATTGCCCATGTGCCATAACCCCATGTGCTACCGACATTCTCTTGTCCAGCTAACCCCCACGCACTCTGTTACCCAGCATGCACCTGTCACCCCAGGAGAGAGGATCTGGTCATGGACCCTTGATGGCACACCATGTTCAGCCCCACTCATGCAGCTTAGTCCCCTGTATGAAAGGCCTCCAGTCCCACTTAACCTTCAAACCATAGTTCAAATCTCACTTCTCTCTAAACATTTCGCCTGATGACTCCACCCCACCTGGACCCCTCCCACGGTAAACTCCATTGCACTGGCCTTGCAGATGCCCCATTGGAATGCAAAATCCATGGAGCAGGGACCTGGGACTGCTGAGTTCACTGATCCAGCCCCAGGACAGCACTTAATAAATACTTGTTCATGAAATAGACTAAGATATACCAATTTCTTACTGGGTGAAATGGATAAAAATCGAGTTTCTGGACCCATGGACCTGTGGGGCACACTCCCAGGTTATTTCTGCATGCATCAGCCTGCTGCTAGGCTGTCGCCCTCATTCTCTCATTCTCTCCATCACCTAAACTGAATCAGGCACTCAATAAACACACACTGACTTGAAATTGAATTGGATTCTACTGTCTCAGGTGAGCAGGACTTATTTTTGACACTATGTCTCCAACACTGCTGAAACAAGATCCGAGTGCTCAGAGAACCCCTCTGGGTTGTTCTGCAGAGGGAGCATCCCCCTTCTTTTGCACAGTATCCCAGAAGTGCAGCCCACAACTTCCAGCCCCTCGGGTTTGTGTCTCCATCACAGACTGCCCTTGGGCTGCTGCCTTTCATGTGTGATGCCGGGCCCAGGGCAGGCAGCCAGCTCCGCATGAATGCCAAAAGAGGAGAAAAAGAGACTCTGCCACCTTCAAAACAACACCTTGACCAAGACGGCTGGCAGCACCAGAATGAGAAACCTTGATCCCCAGGATTCCAGCCTCCTCTGGAATTTTCTATGTACCTATTCTCTCCTTTCAACATTGCCTTCTCTTCGTCACTCTGACCTCAGTAGTGTATAAGCTCATGAATTCTTTGCCAGCAACTCATTTAAAAATCTTCTTATCTTGTCTACTCAGAGGGAAAAAAAATAGTAGGACTTGTGATATTTCTTTTGGAGGATTTGGAGACAGGAAAGTATTCTAAAGCCTAGAGTTGAGGAGAAGGTAAAGAACACTGAGGGGAAACAAAGACTACATGCTCCTTATAAATTTCTGAAGAGAACATTGTTCCCCTGGCTACTGACTTTGTTCTGGGTTGTCCATAGGGACCAAAACCTAGAGAGAGCTTAAGGAGCTCCTGCCTTGATGAACTGTCTCTTTAGGTTGTTTTAACATCAGAATCACAGGGAGAATGCGTGAAAATTGCCAAGGGCCTGATTTCACCCCCAGAGTTTTGGTTTAGCAGGTCTGGGGTTGGGTCTGGCCATCTGCGTTCCAGATAAGCTCCTCTGGGAATTCTGGAACAAGCCAGATTTGATCATCTCTGGCCAGGTGGACTGAGGTGAGCAGAGGGGGGACACACAGTCAACTCGATCAGGGCAGTGGCCAAGGAAATATTTGCTATGGTGTTCGAAAGAAGGTCTGAGGGGTGGGGCCAGAGGCTCTAGATGGTACGAGAAAGCGAGAGGGGCTTCTTGCAGGGTCAAGAGAGCAAGTCAGCTCCGGAAGTTTGCTGAGACCTTTCTGAAAGGTGAAGAGAGAAGTAATGATGCGGGTGACTGTTGGAATTGAAAGGGAGTTTGGTTGGCGAGGGGCTGGGTGCTACAGAGGATGGTATAATATGTGAGAGAAGCATGGTTTGGGATTCTGCAGAACCGAATTCCAGTCTTGAACCTGCCAGGAGCTCGCAGTAGGACTCTGGCTCTGATCTGTAAACATCTGGCCCTCAGCGTCTTCATCTGTAAAGTGAGTGAGTTTGGATCAGATAGTCAATTATTTCAGGGGTCAGGAAACTTTTTCTGTAAAAGGGCAGATAGTAAATATGTTGGGATCATGGGCCACACAGCCTTGTTTCAACCACTCAGCTCTGCCATTGTGACAGAGCAGCCACAGACCACACATAAATGAATGAACTTGGCTGTGATCCAGGAAAACTTTATTCATAGAATCAGATGGTGGGTCATGGTTGGATGACCCCAGGTCTATCTGGTTCCTTCCTACTGTAAACTTCTTTGATTCTATTGAAATAGTCAACTGCCAGGGCCACTGTGTGAAGCAGGGAGGATGGGAAGAAGCACACGAAGGTAGTGATAGGGACAAAAAAGCTTTGGAGAGAATAGAAAATAGAACCTTCCCACAAAGAGTTGGCTTTGGGGAATAAAGAGCCACAGGTGTACCCAGAGGCAGTACCTTCAAGGATAAAACTCTAATCTGGCCATGAATGTCATGTATTACCATCATTTATTCATCCAACAATCCTTTAGGGAGCATCATACTTTCAGGCGCTGGAGATAGAGTGACCAGAACTCATCAGGTCTCTGTCCTCATAGAGTTAACAGTCAAACAGGGAGGCAGATAAGAAACACATAAACCAACAGGTAACAAAGCAATTACAAATTGTGATCAGTGCCAGGTGCTGGGATAGGGCTGAGGTGGGAAGGCCTCTCTGAGGTGACAAAACCTCTTAAGATGTGAAGGAATCAGCCATATGTGAATATGTGTAAAGAAGGATGGATGTTCTAGGCAGCAGTAACAGACTGTGCAAAGGCCCTGAGGCAGAAAAGACCTGTACAGGCCACCAAGGGCTTTCACGTGCATCATTTCCTATTTGCCCCTCTGGGGCAGGCAGTGCGGCCAGGACATGTGTGAGGAAGGATCACTGTGGTAGGCTGAGTAATGGCCCCCAAAGACACCTGGTCTCATTCCTGACACCTGTGACTGTTGATGGCAAAGGGACTCTGCAGATGGAATTAAGTAAGGGATCTTGAGAAGGGAAGATTATTCTGGAGTATCCAGGTCAGCCCTAAATGCTATCGTATCACAAGGGACCTGTAACAGGGACACAGATGACACAGAAGCAAGATGCTGTGCTGCTGGCTTTGAAGAGGGAAGAAGACACCACAAACTAAGGAATGCGAAGGAGGCGGCTCTAGAAGCTGGAAAAGGCAAGGACACGGATTCTTCCCCCAGAGCCTCCAGGAGAAAGCGGCCCTGCCGACACCTTGATTTGGGACCGCTAAAACCGATTTTGGACTACTGCTCTCCAGAACTGTAAGAGAATAAAGGTGCATTGTTTTAATCTACCAGGTTTAGGGTAACTTGTCATAGCTGCCACGGGAACCAGTACGATCACGAAGCCAGGGTAATGATAAGGTCATTGCAGGAGAGCCTGGAGACACGGTGGTGAAGATGGAGCAAGTATTAAAGCTGGCAGTGAGGGCATCCACGGGGCTCTGACGTTCATCTCAGACACTTAGAATGCCTTGTTCCTGGGGTCAGCGACAATACCTGTTAATGTGGACTGAATTATTTCGCCCCCCCACCCCACAAATTTGCATGTTGAAGCCCTAATACCCAGTATCTCAGAATGTAACTATTAAAATGAGTCCATTAGGATGGGTCTTACTTAATTCAGCATGACTGGTGTTCTCCTAAGAGGAGATTAGGGCACACAGAGAGACATCAGGGGCACCCCTGTGAAATAGGCCGCGAGAAGGTGGCCATCTGCAAGCTGAAGGGAGAGAGCCTTCAGAAAAAAACAAACCGCCTGAAACCTTGGACTTGGACTTCCAGCGTTCAGCACTGTGAGGAAATAAATATCTTTTGTTCAAGACACTTAGTCTGTGTTAATTTGTTATGGAAGTCCTGTCCTTGCAGACTAATACACCTGTGGTTTGACTTAAAATCTTGCTCTGTCCTTGAGGTTTTAGTCTGTGGTTGAGGAGCTTCAATTGGAAGCCCAAATCTTTAGAGAGCTGATGGTTTCGGTTCACTTCCTTTCACCTACTGACAATAGTGGGTGAATTCAAAGCCATCTGGAGGCCGTACAGTGCAGAGGTTAAAAGCTCAGGCTTGAGAGAGAGACTGACCTGAGAGTTGGATTCCCACTCCGGCTTCTAGCTGTGTAACCTTGAACAAAGTATTTCAATTGTCATGCTTTAATTCTCTCATCAGAAAAATGGGGATAATAAAAAGTTCCTGCTTCAGAGAGCATGGTGGGCTGAATAATAGCCCCACTCCCCACAAAGATGTCCACAATCTAATCTCTAAAACCTATGAATGTTACCTTATCTGGGAAAAAGAACTTTGCCCATGAGATTAAGGGTTTTGAGAAGACTATCTTGGATTATCCGGGTGGCCCTAAGTGCTTACAGGAGGGTCCTTAGAAGAAGGAGGCAAGAAAGGTCAAAGGAGGGAGTGGGGGATGTGACAGAAGAAGCAAGAAGTTAGACTAATGCTATAAGGGGTCATGAGCCAAGAAATGCAGGCAGCCTCCAGAAGCTAAGAAAGGCAAGGAAACAAATTCTCCTGTGGAACCTCCGGAAGGAAGCAGCCCTACCGACACCTTCACTTTAGCCCGGTGAGACTGATTTTGTACTTCTGACCCCCAGAACTGTTAAGGTAATAAATTTGTGTTGTTTTAAGCCTCCACATTTGTGGCAACTTTTTACAGCAGTCACAGGAAGCTAACAGAGGGTTACTGCAAGAAGTGAATGGGATGATGTATGTAGACTGGCACCTGATACCAAGAAAGTGCTCAATAAGCGGCAGCTGTTATCATCATCGTCACCAGCATTGTTTTTAGCATCACTCAACTTTCTCCTTGCCAGATGGAGGAAAGGCCTCGCTGCACAGAGCGACGCTCCTGTCATCTCTTTGCAAATCAGAGCAAACCCCTGCCGTCGCTATGCCTTTACTTTATAAATCGTGTGGCCCTGGCTTTTCATTGTTGTTATTTGTGGAGTCTCTCTTAGGCTAGAGAGGAATTTAGATGTTTGACTGTGGTTTGGAAAGCTCATAATTCCCGAGATACAGGGAGTGAAAAAAAAAAAAATAGCAAAATTGATAGCAGACCATCTCCAGTGCTGGTTTCTATAGCAATAGTCACTGTAATCTCACCATATTTGTGGCCAACAGAGCTAGGAAGATGGCAGAGGTCAGGGGTGGCCAAGCTGGTTACTATAGTGACAGCCCTACTGTGCTGTGTGGTCAGACTACTCCTGTGAGGGTGGTTTCCGTAGATGGCCCAGAGTGGGAGGAGCCAAGGGGTGTGTTCTAGGTCAGCGCTTCTGGAACATCAGTGTGCATGTGAACTGTCCGGGATCTTGTTAACAGATTCTGATTCAGTGGGTCTGAGGCAGGGCCCGAGAATCTGCATTTTAAAGAGCTCCCAGGCGGCTGCCAGTCTTTGGACCCCATTTTGAGCAACCAGGCCCTAGGGAGTATTATGACTCAAACCAGAAACCAAGGAAGGTGGATTCTATTATCATGTTTAAGGGGGAGAAAGTGAGGCCCGAAGTGAGAGAGCTACAAGAAGGGTTAGAGGCCCAGGAGACAGTAGGACAGAAGGAGGCTGTTTGTATCTGGACCACCTGATTGAAGGTGAGTGGTATGTGGGGCTGGCTGAGCCTAGTGCACGAGCCTGTGCCAAGCTGTGACAGGGCCTGGGAGAGCAAGTGTCTGGTGATCGCAGCTTTTATCATGGAAGGTGGGTTCTGTCTCTCACCAGAATTCTCCTTCAACCTTCCAACAGTCTTATGAAACAGAATCTTTCAGTCCTGGTGAGTTCATTCGGAACTAAGCACCCGTCCCATTGTCTGACAGGTATTTGATATTCATGATGGCATTTAGGATCGTCCTGGGAATGTAAATGCTTAAAAAAAATACACCATCTGGCGGTTCATTTTATGAGTCAATGTGGCTAGGCCACAGGACCCAGATATGTGGTCCAATACGAGTCTGAATATTGCTGTAAGGGAATTTTTTTTAGATGAGATTGACATTTAAATCGGTGGATGGGTAGAATCCATCCAATCTGTCAGAGGCCTTAAGAGGAAAAAGTCTGACCTTCTCTAAGAACAGGGAATTCTACCAGCAAACTGCCTTAGATTTGAGCTGGGGCCACACACACAACTTAATTAGTTCTGTTTCTGTGGAGAACCCTGACTAAGGCACACTTGCAACGTGTCCTGTGGGACTCAACTGTTTGTGGCGATGCAGCCTCCTCTTCCTACACTGATCCCACCCTTTCACCATTGCACACATCCGCCTGGGCAGGGAGGAAGCTTGGGGCTGGATGGCACAGAGGACTACCTCCCACCCAACAACCCGGGCGTGCAGATGCACCATTCGAGAATTGTGAAACAAGGGCATTATGGACAAGGTCAGTGCTTTTAGGGTCTCATTTAGTACCTAAAGGAGCAGTCCTTGGTAACATGAAAGTCAGCACCATTAATGGGTGATTATGCAAATTCCCCGAAATGGGGCAAGCGCCCAGGGCACTGGGTGAGGAGGTGATTTCTGCTAATAGCGACAGCAGGTGCATGTGACTGACCACGGAAACTCCTTTGGCTTTCCTGTCACACATTCTGAAGAAGGTGACTTAGAGGGCAGGAAGGGTTGTAAATGGAGTGCCGAAGTATAAGCAAGTTCAGGCAGAGCAATAATGATACATGAATAACAACGAACTCCTCCTCCCTGCTGACAAATAGCTGCATGCCCTGCCCCTCTGCCCTTCCACGGGGACATGGCTCTGTCACTTACCTCCCAGCAATCCCATAACTCAGCCTCTGCCTCACGTCCTCCGTACTTTCTCATCAGCATATAAGCACTTGACATGCTCTTGTTTCTCACAATTAGAATAGGAGGGGAGCAAAATGATGGAGTGTAAGAACCCACAGTTCTCCCGGAGTTTCAATCTAGGTAATTCATCTAGTTCTCCATCTTTGGAAGGCGGGGGCTCCAAATCACCTGGGGAACTAGTTAAAATGCATGTTCCTGGGTTCCTGCCCATTTGCCGGGCATATCAGTTTCCTGTGGCTGCTGTAACAAATCACCACAAACGTGGTGGCTTTAAAAAACTAGAAATTGGAAATTCGACTGCTGGAGGCCAGAAGTCCACAATCAAGGTGTCAGCAGGGGATCTCCCTCCAGGAGATCTAGGAGAGCCCATCCTTTGCCCCTTCCAGCTTTTTGTTGTTGCTGGCTTGTGGCTACATCACTCTTATCTTCGCCTCTGTATTTACATCACCTTTTCCTCTTCTGTGTGTCAAATCTCTGTCTCTCATAAGGACATTGGTGATTGGATTTAGGGCCCTCCCAGACAATCCAGGGATAATCTCCCCATGTCAAGATACTTAACTGAATCACATCTGCAAAGACCCCCTCTCTTTATAAAATAACATTTATAGGTTATAGCAATCAGGACCTGGTATCTTTCAGGGCCATTACGCAGCCTATGATACTTGGCATCTGCATCTATAGGGTTTCTGATGCCTCTCTTATAAGGACACTGGTGATTGGATTTAGGGCCCACCCAGACAATCCAGGGATAATCTCCCCACATCAAGATACTTAACTGAATCACATCTGCAAAGACCCCCTCTCTTGATAAAATAACATTTATAGGTTACAGCAATCAGGACCTGGTATCTTTCGGGGCCATTATGCAGCCTATGATATTTGGCATCTGCATCTATAGGGTTTCTGATGCCTACGAAAGGCTGAGACCCTTAGGTGTAGAGGACGCTAGCTCTGGGCTGCGAGATGCTTGGTGGGTTTGAGGTCCTTGTTCACGCACCATGCAAGGATCAACAGACCAGCCTGCACCTCCCCTCCCTGGGCTGCTGGCTGTATCGCAACCAGGCCTGGCTTAGGGGCAGAGAGGCCTCTGTGGTGGGAACCTGATCTCCAGTGGGTGGAATGATGATGGGCCTAGGATATAAATGGCCTGGGAGAGGAGCAGCGGCTTCAGAAGTGGGGAAGCCACAAGCTCTGTTGGAGGCTGCTACAGAACCTTCCTCACAGCCTTGGGCACAAAAGATAAAGATCTGGGAGGTAGCAGGGGATGCACAGCTTCATATGCTGGGAGTAGTAGCTTGAGAAGCCTAAAAGGGCAAAGAGGTCAAGGTCAAGAGGCAAAGGTCAGGGATGGGCTCCCAGGGGTCATTTAGGCCTGTCCCTGACTCCAAAAGGATTACCATGAAAGTCTGCAAAAGGCAGCAGATGGTCTTACAAAGGAAACTCATTGTACCTTTAAATCTAGTGCTGGTGTGGGGGAAAAAGGGCATGTACCCCTGAAGACAGAAGGCCTTGCATTTGAGTCCAGGCTCCATCATGTGATCTGTGGGACCTTGGGCAAGTTACTTAACTTTTCCGTGCCTCAGTTTCCTCATATTGAAACAAGAGAAATAGCAAGGCCACCCCACAGGGTTGTTGTGAAGATTGAGAAAACCTCTGTAAGGCACTTAGCATATAGTAAATGCTCAACAAAGTTATTATGGAGGCCTTATTACGTGCCAGGCATGGTTCTGAAGATTTTTCTTTCATTGGCTCATTTGATAATAAGAACCATTCTAAGATAATGAAACAGGCACAGAGAGGTTAAGTAACTTGCCTACGGTACATAGTTATAAGCAGCAGTGCCAGGATACCACATATAGGCAGTTGGACCCAGAGCCAGGGCTAGTAGCCATGCATCCCATTATTTCCAGGTAGAGGCTACGGCACGTGCAAAGCCCCAAAGGCAGGCTGGGGCATCGTGTTTTGGAGAAACTCGGCTTGTTGTGGTTGGAGCTGAGAAAGAGGAGAAAGTACAATGGAGGGAAGTGCACTGGTAGGAGATGACATTGGAGAGAGAGGGGAAGGATCATACAGGACCTTTTAACTTCCAGAATAAAATTGTAAACTCCTAATACTTTAATGTCAGAATTGCAGCTGAAAAACAAAATCAGAAAAAGCATTTGGAAAGAAATATCGAGAATGGATTGACAAAAATACCCTAAAAAATGCAAAACAATGGGTTCGCCAGAACTGTTTGTTTAGAAAGTAGACAGAATATTTTTGCATGCTGGGAGAGACTATGGGGTGCCCCTCAATCAGTGTTATCCTCTTCTTCCTTAGTAATAGCCCCCCACATCCTCAGATGAGCTTATGACCACGTAGCATACATTTTCCAGCCTTCCTTACATTGGTTCTTATGATGATATAAACAGAAGTTTCTTCTAAGACTTCTAGGAAGGTTCCTAGAGGGAGGCTACCCAACTATCTCTGGTCTTCCATTCTGCTGGCAAGAATGTAGACACCATGGCTGGTGCTCAAGCAGCCAATCTGCACCATGAGGTGGAAGCCACATGTTGATGACGGCAGAGCAAAAAGAGAAAAAGGACCTGGATTTCTGATGATTGCTTAAGTGGCCATACCTGCTCTGGATTCTTACTCCCAGACTTTGTTCATATGAGAAATACATTTCTATCTTGTTTAAACACCTGATATTTGGGTTTTCTGTCATTCACAGCCAAACCAAATTCTAAGTGACACTCATATCAGTTCCCATGGCATTTAAGTTAAATCTCTATTTTTCCTTTTCATGCGTCACTATAAATTTGAATGTCTTTCTGTTTACCAAAAAAGAAAGACGAAAACCTTTCCTTTTGACAGTTCTATCTTCTGAAGACTGTGAACTCGTAGCCCTGAGACTGTGTTTGTTCCAAAAAACTACATTTATGAAAACATTTGTTACAATTAATTGTTTGTTCATTTACAGGTGTAAACTATGTCATCAACCTTGTGAAAATTCACTGACAAAGGCTTCGAGCTCATCATAAGTAACTCAACGATAAAAATAACAATACAGATGCTCTTGCAATCAGAAACACATCTCAAGGTCTTTATCTTTGCTTAAGTCCTCTTATAAGGAAACATTTAAAATTTATAATTGACAGGTCAATTTTATTTTATCTTAGCTGTTTTCCCCAGCTTTACTGAAATATAATTGACACATAACACTGTGTAAGTGTAGGTGTGCAATGTGATGATTTGATGCACTTATATATTATGAAATGGTTACCACTGTAGGGTTAGCTAACACCTCCACCACCTCTCATAATTACTATTTCCTTTTTATGGTGAGAAACATTTAGGATCTACTCTCTTAGTAACTTTCAAATATATAGTACAGTACGATTAACTATTGTCACTATGATGTATATTAGATCCCCAGAACTTATTCATCTCCTACCTAGAAGTTTGTACCCGTTGATCAACATTAACCCAGTCCCCCTACTCCCACCCTGCCCCTAGTAACCACCATTCTACTGGGGGGTTCTATGAGTTCAGCTTTTTTAGAGTCAACATATAAGTGAGATCCTACAGTCCTTGTCTTTCTCTGATTTATTTCATTTAGCACAATGCCCTCAAGTTCATATGTTGTTGCAGATGGCAGGATTTCCTTCTTTCTCCTAGCTGAGTGATGTTCAATTAACAGATCAGTTTTACGATACCATGCAGGATCTCTTTCTTCCATATAAATAAAGGGTGGCTGAGCATGGTCTAGAGCTTTTCCCCATGCTGTCCTCATCTCTGCCACTGGGCTGTGGCTTGGAGAAAATGATATTCTAGTTCTCTTATAATAAACCCTTTGAACTCTCATTACCCTGCATTTGGCAGTAGGACAGGATGGATGAAATTCATACTCTAGCCCTGATCAGTCAGAACCCTGCTTATCAAAACACAGACTTAAGACAGCTGATTCCCCATGCCCCTTGGGCTGCCACAAAAGGACTCATGTTTTGAGTCAGAAGCCTGTTTTCAAGCAGGCTCTGCTACTAGCTAGCCCTGTGACTGTGTATCCTTGCGTGCTCTGTGGGCCTCAAGTGTGCTCACTAAGAAAAAGACCAGGGAACCTTTTCTTCTAGCTTAAAATGGTAATATAACATTTTGAAATAAATAAATAACAAAAATATCAATCCATGGAAGTTGGGGGAGAAAAAGCGATGGAGGCAGCTTCCAATAGAACTTTCTGCTCTGGCAGAAATGTTCTGTATCTGTGCCGTCCAATACAACAGCCACAAGCCACATCTGGCTTCTGAGCACTAAGAATGTGGGTAATGCAACTGAGGTTATAAACTTTGAATTTTATTCAATTTTAATTAATTTAATTTGAAATAGCTACATGTGGGTAGCAGCTACTCTACTGCATAGTGCAGTTCTAAGGGACATCCTTCAGGTCTGTATAACCTCAGACAAGAATCCTGATAGAATGGGCATAGAAAGGCAGCTACTGTTGACAGTAGGCAACCAAAATTTCTTATTAAGCTTCTCCATTATTGTGATCTGTATCATCATCATCATCATAATTTTATAGCATCTGCTATTTCTTGAGTGCTTACAGTGTTCCAGGCTTGTGCAAATAGCTTTACTTTAAAAAATATATTTCATTTAATTATAAAAACATCCTTGTAAGGTACATATTATCATCCCTACTTTATAGATAAGCAAACTGAGGCTTAGCAAGATTCATCACTGACTTATAGAGTATAACTCCGCTATTGTGGCAAAGCTGGGATTTGATCCCAAGTCTGCCAGCATCTAAAGTCCACATGCTTAGTCATTATTTTATCACTTCTCCAAAGACTGGTGTGGCATTGACTGAACACCGAGAAGCTTCAGTTCTTCAGCTGTGAAGTGAGGAGGCTGGGCCATATGCACCAGAGGATTCGCTTCACTTGTAAAAGGTCATGATTCCCATACTTCCCTCTCCTGGGGGGAGGGCAGTTTTGTATAATAAACATGACTTTTTACAGATGTGACCATGTGAGACAAAAAGACCCTGCCTGCTCTGAATACAGTTCAGTGATTTTCCTAAACATAACCCTAGACTAGGTGATAGATTGTTTTTAAATGCTCCCCAGGTGATTCAGATCACTAGAAAGATCTAACTAAGAGTTATCAGCTCTGGACTGAACTTGCTAAAAGCAGAAAAGACCTTGTTGTGAACATGTTTTTGGTGAAGATTATATGTCATTTGTATGGGCGTGTGTGTGTGTGTTTAAATTAGATAACAAGAGCTTTAATGCATGTTTCTCTTCCTGCATTGGAGGCCAGGAAACTCAACGCTAAATTTTATGTTCAATTAAAGTAACAAACCTGAGGTGACATTTATCTAGTACAGTGGTCTTCTTTAATCCTAATAATGTTTCGTGCGTGTTTGTGTGCGCGTGTGTGCGCTTGCACACGTGTGTTGGTATCCTCCTTCTGTGGTTCTGTTATATCTAACTCATACTGTGAGTCTAGTTCAAATCCTTTTCAGAATTAGATTAGTTATGAATGATGAGTACATAAACATCATCTGTCTCACATTACGCCAAAGCTTCAACACTAACTGGGATAATAAAATAAAAAAGAGACTATTGCCATATAGAACGAGGGCGGGGGACATCCTCTGAAAAGGTAGGGGATAGAAATGGGATAGAATTTCCCAGTAAAAAGAAAAATAAAACAGAAGAAAGGGAAGAAGAAAAGAGACATCCCCAGAGAGCCTTAAAAATCAAGGAAGAGACTGGGTGGGGGATGAAGAGGCAGTTTTGGTGCCAACACAAAACAACCATTTGGCCATTTAGCAGATTTATGGAGCTCCATATGCATGAGAAGAAAACATATGTGCAATTTACCTCTCAGACAACATGTTATCAGTTTTACATTTTGCTGAATCTGGAAGCGAGAGACAGAAACCAAGAAGAAAGCTTGTGATTTTAATAAAAGGAAAACCAAAAGGGCTATTGTTTAAGCTGGACTTTGGTGTTATTTAGGAAAGAACCCTTACACAGGTCTGTACTCCAGGAAAACCCTCTCTATCTGCACATGCAAAATACTCAGGGCTGATTATCTGGTGAGATGGAAAGAGGACTAGGTGTGTCCCCTGCCCTCCTACCATGACCTGTCTAATTCTCTCTGCCGAATTGTTGCAGCCCCTCTCTCCAAATCAGATGGTGAAAAGGATGAGTTGGGGGACCAGCCTAGAGTAGGCAGTCATTACCACCCAGAGGGATCAAAGCAAGTCTCATCCATGAGCCTGGGCAGCACTTCACCAAAATGGAGGGACATGGGCTGGCAAACAGGTGGAGATGTCTGGATTTGGCTGGGGTGTGGACGCTGGCTCTGAATGGAGCTGGATACATGATGAGTGGATGTGGCAAAGATGTTGCCTAACCTTTAGATCCCTCTGTCGCCTAAAGAGTGAAGATAATGCCCATTGGTCTTTCACAAGGCCACTAAGAGGATAAATGAGGTAACAGGCATGGAAGTGCAACCATATGGAAGATTCATATTCAGGCGTCTGCATGCACGTCAGGCAGTTAACACATCTAGTCTAAGTTGTTACCAATTAAACACAACTAGGAAGATAAATCTGCTAACAAAGACCTCATCTTGTCAGGATCCTGTTCATTTCCTTTAAGTCAGGAGTCCCCAACCCTCGGGGGGGACTGGTCTATGGTCTATTAGGAACTGGGGTGCACAGCAGGTGAGCAGTGGGCAAATGAGAGAAGCTTCATCTGTATTTGAAGCCGCTCCCCAGCGCTAGCATCACTGCCTCAGCTCCACCTCAGATCATCAGGCATTAGATTCTCATAGGTAGGTGCCAGATTCTCACCGGTCCCTGGTGCCACAAAGGTTGCGGACCGCTGCTTTGTCTTCTGGCCACAACCCTAGCACTACCACAGGCTGCCTGAAGGGGGAGCTCCTGCATACGTGCTCAGTGCACAGGCTCAGCACTGATGCCTTTGCCCATCAGTTCCTTACACCTGTTCTCATTCTGCTTCCAGTTTTCCAGCGTCTGGATCTCGCTGTATTCCTCTCTGCTCAGCCCTGGGACTTGTCCAAGTTGAAGCTTCGCTTTACTCAAATCCGATGACACACACAGGTCTCACGCCTTCCACCCTTCTAGACACATCCCTCTCCTGTATCCTCCAGGGATACAGACAGACCTTCTTTCCCAGGCATGGACGCTACGGGGTGGCTCCTGCATCAACCTTGCCCCAGTGCTACCAGTAGGAACCAGGCTCATGCAATGGGCCAAACATAAATCACTTTTCTCTTCTGGAATAGCCAGGCTGCAAGCCAAAGCCCGCATTATCATCATGCATGGGCGGTGACTCCACTGTCCAAATCGCTAGAATGGGGAGCCTTGGAACTTTTAAACCATGCTTATTCATCTTAGGTTCCCCATTCTATGATACCCAGGATAGGGGGTTTCACAGCAGTAGGTGCTAAATAAATGTTTGTCAAATTAAATTGATAGCTATTTCCAAGAGTATAGGCTCTGGCGTCACAGAGCTTTGGGTTTTAACCCCGGTACTGCCAGTTAACTGGGTCAGTGACCAGATCTCAGCAAGTCACATGGCCAGTGAGCCTCAGGTTCCAATCTGGAAATGGGGTAATATGTGCCCTGCAGGCTTGCCTGGCATGCAGAAGACATTCGGTAAATTGCAGCTGTTTTAAAACAGGGATAAATTGCATCTGAATTAGGAATTGGACTAGTCCTAGAAGCCCCAGGGAGCAAAAGAAGGAGTCATGGTGGTAGCTCCAGGAAGCATATCTCAGCTCCACATAAGGAAGACCTCAGAGGAGTCTCGGCACTCTGGAGCTGGGACAGGAAGGAAGTTTCAAGGGCTGGTGCCTTGGTTGGATAGCCCCTTGGGGAGGATGTTAGGAAAGAGATTCAAACATCCAGGGGGTGGTTGGACTAGACAACTTTTAGAGTCTCTCCTCACCCTAAGAGTCCAACACTCCAAATTTAACTGATTGGCCAGTTTATCAGACTCTTCTTAAGACTGGACCATTGCATTGCTTTCATAGTAATTTCCCAATTCCAGTTTTTCTCTCCAATCCTTTCACATTGCTGCCAGGATGAGTGTGGTAACACGTAAATCTGGCCATCTGATATCAATTCCTTGGCCTGGACATTTATTAACTGGCCTCAACTCGTGTCTTCATTCTCTCATGCTCGCATTCCAACGTGCTCCGAAATGACCAGCCATTTCGGGCATGCACGTGTTCGATCATGTTTCCCTGCCTTTGCCCCTGCTGTTGTTTCCACTCTCTTTCTACCCTTTCCATCCAGTTAAGTTGTACTTAATTTTTTAAGACACTGATCAAATGTCACCTCCTCTGGGAAGTATTTCCCAAGAGCCCCCACACCCACAACAGAGTTAGTTGTTACGTGTTCCCCTCGACCTCCACAGCATTTTGTACATAATTCTATAATTTCATTTACATCGTATTATGGTTATAATTTATGTCTTTACCATCACCCCAACAACGCTGTGGAGCATGAATTATTCATCTTTGTATCTTCCAAACTTGCACACAGTAGTACTTGCCACTAGTCAAAGTGACATTCTATATTAGGGTCCTGGATTGTTCTGTCTCTTCCACTAGACTGTCAGCTTCATGAGGGCAGAGACTTATCTTGTGCTCTGCTGTATCCTCAGCACTTTATAGGTCCTCAACAACATTCTTTAGTGAATGAGGGGATGTGATGTACAGCATGGTGACTATAGCTAATAATACTGTGTTGTATATTGGAAAGTGGCTAAGAGAGTAGATCGTAAAAGCTCTCATCATGAGAAAAAAAATTCGTAACTATGTATGGTGACGGATGTTAACTAGATTTATTGTGGTGATCCCATGACGATGCAAGCAAATATCAAATCATGCTGTATACCTGAAACTAATTAATGTTGTATGTCAATTATATCTCAAAAAATAAAATAAAATAAAATGCATCTCAAGTTTCTGACAAAAAAATTCTTTGAGTGAATGAATGAATGTCAAGGGAATCAATGAATATAAGATTGAATCTTATGAATCTGTTTAGCTTAAATTCTGGTGGGTTCCCCAATTTACTCTTAGTGATGATTCACTGGAATGGTTTTATAAAGACTAAATAAAATGATAAAAAATAGCTAAATATAGTTTATTTCATTAGCATTAAGGGTAGGACCTCCACATAATTAAGATTCAATGAGAATCAGGCTTGAGTAAAAATTATGTTAAGAGTCAGGTCCAGGACTCTGGCCAAGGCCCAGAATAAATCCCAGTGTCCTTTCAAAGACTTCAGACTCTGGGAAAGTCAGAAATGAAAAGGAAATCATGGGAAACCAGGAGAACCACATTTCTCTGGAATTTACATGTCCCCTGTACTGATGTGCCACCACAACGAACCTGGTACAAGTGGGAGGGGCTGGCAAGAGTGCCACTGGCCAGAGGCTTTTAGAACGACCTACAAGGCTGTTCATAGTGTTTTTTCATTTGGAGGTAATAAGGGTAGACCTGAGATATTTCAAGGTTCAAAAATTGGATGCAGTCTATACTAAGATGAGACCCAGTCTGTTCAGCTCAGTAAAACCCAGTTCGGTTCAGTCCAATTCGAATAATTCAATTTAACATTTTCTGAGCTCCTTATCACACATGGGTTAGAAACCAAACTCTTCCTCATGCCCAAAGGCTCTGCAAAATCTGACCCCGCCTACCACGGACTTCATCTTCTTCATCTCCTAACGTGCTCACTCATTCTGTTCCAGCCTCACCAGCCTCCTTGCTACTCCTTGCATGGCCAAGAATGCTCCTGTCCCAGGACCTTTGCACATACTGTTCTCTCTGCCTGGCAAGATCTTTCTTCATCTATCCACATGGCTTACTGCCTCACTTCCTTTAGTTCTCTACTCAGATGCTACCTCCTTAGAGAACCCTTCCCTGACCTTAGCTAAAATAAAGTAGCACCTTTCATCACCTGTACCTGGTTCAATTATCCAGTTTTATTTTTCTTTATGTCACTTATCTTGGCTTGATAAGTTTATTATTTATGCGTTGCTTCCTTGTCTGTTTCCCCTAGTAGAATGTAAGCTCCATGAAGATAGATATTTTACCTGGCATATAGCAGATGCTCTATACATATCTGTTGAATGGATGAATGAAGAAATGATTATTAGCTATGAACCAGCTTCTACAAGTAATAATATTGCAATAGTCCCAGCCTTCAATGAACTCATGGTCTAATGTGAAAAATACAAGCAAAGAAGCTATTTGAAAAGCTTTATGATAAAGGAATGCACAAAGTCTTATGAGAGAATGAATCAAAATCGGTTGGCGTTGAAAGGAGTGGGAGTATGTTGGGAAACACTGTCCTGAGCCCGGAAGAGGGAGAGAGAAGGGCTTGGAAGAAGAATCCAGGCAGAAGAAATCAGATAAGGAAGTGCAGAGCAAGTTTGGGGGTCTCTGTGTGGACAGGAGTAGCTGAAGGGATAAGTGGATGGGAGATAGTCTGGCAGATGAACTCCGAGTTAATAAGTGCATGAACAGTTTGGGCCACTTAGGGTGCAGGCTGATCATTTAACTTGTTCCCTGTTCATCAACTACCTCTATGGAGCAGGGTTCTGAGCTGAATTTTGTGGAGGACACAAGGATTTAAAATCTTGGCACTGGTGTTCTATCTAGCAAGGGAATTCAGTGTGGCCACACGTCCCCAATTTCCCAGGTTAGTACCTATTGCAACAAGTCTGTTTGCCCTTAATTATCCTTGTATAGTTGTTTGATCATAACATTTGACTGGTAGATTGCAGCATAAAGTGGCCATCAGAGAAGGAAGGGCAGATGACCATAACGCAAGGCCAACCACGGAAAGAGCCTTGCGAGATGTTCTTAATGTTCTTATAAAGAGCTCTGAGGTCTGAGGAGGGACAGTGACTTCAGGGAAAAATTTTGGAGGCAGAGGAACCTGAGTCAGCATTACTATTTTCAGCAAGTTGGTCCTTGGTTCTGCCTATTTACAAGTTTCCTTTTTTTTCTTCACAAAAGTGGTTTTTCCACACTCTGCTGCCATAGGGTCCAGGGAGTGGCCGTGTGAGGGATGGAATTCTGTGTAAGGAACTAAAGATTGTCAAAAGGGCTCACTCCAGCCTTGGAGTTTGACCTCCCCAGTGAGAATAGAAGTCTGGGAAAATATCCACTTCGGTAGCACACTCTGCCTAAATTTCTGGGCAAGCCTGAACCTGAACGGCTGAATCTTGACAAATTCACACACCAATATGAAAGAACTGAAAACACCTTCATGGGCAAAGTTTCTTATATATGGGGAAAACATAAAAACAGAGCAAATAATTTAAATCTCGAATTACAAACAAATACAACCACCTAACAAACAATTTCTGGAATTGTGGAGTTTTCCTCATCTAGAGATATGGCCAGGTGCATAATGCAATGAACTCGATAAAAGGTACAAGCTGATGATGATGTGGAATGTCTCTTCTCCATTCTAGAAGCAATACAGAAAGCGGGGTGGAGATTTGCAGGGATCCCTAGAACAGCCCTCTGGTTTCAATTTGGCTGCTCACTGCACGGCTTTGGGCAAATCTCAAGACTTTAGTTCTAGAGTCAGTCTGTTCAGTTGTGAAAAGCAACCTTGGCTGGTCTTCTCACTTCCAGAATCCAGGGAGACAGTATGTATGAAAGACTCCTGGAAACCATGAAGGGCTCACTCTAAGAGATTCTGATAATGACGGTGGCTAGAGACCCTTGCAGGCTAGGAGGGGGCCACTCCTCTTTACGTTTCCCACAAGTCATTTCTTCCTGAAAAAAGCAACAGGGTGGGTTGGGGCTGGGTAAGCCAGCCGTCCAAGGTTTTCCTTCTGCAATTTCTCACTTACGTAGGCCATTAACTCCTTAGTTGCTTTCTTTCCTCTAGCATTCTTTTTATATTCATTCCTTCTACACTGGTGGTTTATTCACACTAGTGTGAATAGTTTTATTTATTTTTTATTTTGCATTTTTGGATAGTTTTAAAAGAACAGCATTTCAGAAATGGGAAATAACCCAAATGACCAGTAATCTGGGAACCGTTAGGGATATTATGGTGTATTTACAAGACAGAATATTTTGCGGTCATTAAAAAATGATGTTTATGAATGTTTTGTAGAAAAATGCTTATGGCATACAAAGTGAAATAAAAAAGATATAAAATTATATATATGCCCAGTACAAAAAAGATATAAAATTATATATATGCCCAGTACAACTATTTAAAATAGCCTTACTATATTTGTATTAAAAAAAAAAAAAGACAAGAAAATATATCAAATAATCATTTTGGCTACCTCTGGGTAGCTGAATTATATAGATAATTTAAATTGTCTTTTTCTTTTTCAGTATTTTCCAAAATTTAAAAAATGAGCATATGTAACTTTTCAAAATGTGATAATATAAAACAATGTGATAATATAAAAATTTGAATTTACAGCACCTTGTGTGTATTGTAGGTGGATGCAGTCTATAAGGAGAAAAAAATGGAAGGAGGTGGAGAATGTGATTAAATCTATAAAAACCTAGGGAAAACTGCAGACTAGGATACATGTAGACATGTGGAGGCTTCATTGTCAGACTTCGAAGAACGCGAAATCAAGTCAGATGCCGTGTCTACTGGGCAAAGGACCAGATTTACTGCCTGGACTATTTTCCATAACATGTGAAATCCAGCTATGTGCCAGCAGCTGTCAATATACTATTTCTGAAAGGGAAAAAAAAAAAAAAGAGTGGAAACTTGGCACGGGGGGCAGACGGTTTGGAAGCGGGCTGAGCGTGGAGAGCCTCTCTCCCCGCAGGCTCTCTATTCCCAGGCACTCGGTCTCCTGCTGGCCCTTGCCACGCTGGGCCAGCCCTTAGATAGCACTGGGCAGCTTCAAGGGCTAATTTTCACTAATGTTCTTTTTAAAAAAATTCTTACATGTTCAGAACATTCAGGTACAGTGCCCAAGGCCCCAGACATGGGACGTGCAAAGGGCTGCCCGTTCCAGGCAAATGAGAAAGAACTGAAAGTCCCAGAAGGCTCACGTAGCTTTCCTCGGGACCATTCGGCAGCGTGAGGAGGCCAGCTGGTGACATCTCTCGCTGGGGGACATAAAGGATGGCATGCGGTCAGGCCATGTACTTGTCATCTGTCTTTGGGATTCTTGCAGGAGGATTCTCATTGGTCCGTACATCTTTTTCTGCTCCATTCTCCTGCTGCCATGCACTCAGACTGATCTTTATGTCCCCTACCCACTCTGTGCCAGGCCCTGGCTGGCTGCCAGACAGGGTGGGAGAGATCAAAGCCCAGGCCCTGCCTGTGAGGAGCTCAAAGTCTGGCAGCAGAGACGGACAAGGAAGCAAATGATGCCACAGCAATGACTGGGGCCACGCAGGAGGCGGTCAAGAGGACAGGCTCTAGAATCACAGCGCTTGGGCTCGGTCTCCAGCTCGGCCACTTACTCGCTTAGCTGTGTGACCTTGGGCACACGCTTGAACTTCTCTAAGTTCCACTGTCCTCATCTGCAAAACAGGCAGAATGACAGGATCTCCGAAGGTGACTGTGAAGTATAAGTGGGGTACTTTGGAAAAGCACTCGTCACAGGGCCTTGCACACGCGGGTGCCCAATAGTTGTTAGAATTATTCACAGAGGGCTTCATGGAGAACGGGGATGGGGAGCAGCAAAGGTTTCACAGTGGATGTGAGGATCCAGGTGAGTCTTGAAGGATGAGCAAGCATTTGCATTTCGTTGATGTTTCTGCCTTTGCCCCGACCTTTGCCTTAACCTCACTGTTGAAGGAACAGTGCCCGACATCTCCTGCAGGACGTTATTTTTTTTCCATACACTTTCAACTCAGCCAAGATACTCTAACTATATTTAACTATTGGTGAGGCCCAGGCATCACCTAAATCCTATGGTCTTGAGGCCGACAGGGCCCTCTGGGGACAGATGCCACAGTGCAATTGCTGAATGGCAGGGACATAGGTTGGGAGTATTTAGGGCAGTGGCTTGTTACCAACCCACAGTGAAGTATTCCAACATTTTAACAACTGGCTTAACATCTGCACCTCCGCAAACTAGTGGAAAGTCAGCCTGGCCTCTCCTCTAGTCTCAGCTGGCCTGTGGTACCTGGTTTTCCCCAGGTGGCTCGAGGTTTCCTGCCTTTGCCAGTGGCTCCTCCCACCCAGAATGCCTGATCTTGTTCACCTTTCAAAGCCTGACTCAAAACTGCTTTCCCTGACCTCCCTCAGCAGTTTACCTACACCTCTCTTCTGACCCTCTCACCTCTCTTTTTTTTTCTTTTGATGATAACTGAGCTGCATAGGACAGGTTCCTTGGGTCCCATCCCTCCCCAGCACAGGGTTACTTCTGAACTCTGTGACTTAGGGCAAGTAATTTATCCCCTCTGCCTCACTTTCTCCACGTGGAAAATGCGGATGACTAGTAATACCTACCTCATGGGGCCACCACGAGAGATAAATGAATTAGTTCATGTAACACACTCCTAATGGTACCTGGCACATGTAAGAATTCGATGAACACTAGCTCTTACTATTACTGTGCTTAGAGCAGATACTTGATGTATGTTCACTGAATGAGGAATGGACAACTGAATAAAAAGTCCACTAATGAATAAAATAATTTTAAAAATTAAAAAATAAAATAAAAGATGAAAAGCCCAAGTAGCACTGAGGTGAAGATTTAAGAGGCAGGTTCTATGTTTACACAGACAGAAATCCATTTTAGGAGGTTAACTTGTTCCTCAGAGGTTTTGCTGGTGTTTAATCAGATGAAGTGATTTGATATATTGTTGTTCCACTTGGATGAACAATATTTATTGAGGCCTAAGCCAGGGGAAATGCTAGAAATAAAAGGGAAGAGGTTGGGGAAGCATATTAAGGCAAGAATGTTAAGTTCCTAGTGAGAAGGCAGAAATAGCCGTAGTATAACACTATGCTCATAAGATTCTTGTAAGGACTCAGTGACTAATGCACCTATACAAGAGCCTAGTACTTGGTAAATATTTGGGAAAAGTTGGTGGTGATGGTATAGATGGTTGCTCTAAAAAACCCAGCTCTCAAAAGATCAAAACATGGAGAAACGTGGAATGTGCTGTGGCAGGTGAGCTGGTCTCTGCTCTTTACACTCACTCACTCCTTACCTTACTGCTTTGGAAGTGCTAATTGTCATGGGCTCTTTTTTCTCAAAGTGGGGATCCTATCTGCATCACATCTCTAGTTTAGCACTGTCCAACAGAAGTTTCTGTGACGTTGGAAATGTCCTATCTTTGCACTGTCCAACACAGGAACCACTAGCCACAGCTAGCTACTGAGCATCTGAAATGAGCCTAGTGACTGAGAAACTGAAGCTTGAGTTTTATTTACTTTTAACGCATTTAAATTTAAACAGCCTCAACATGGCTAGTGGTTACCATACTGGACAATGCCGCGTTTGTTCCTCAGTCTTTGTGTCATAAAGGTAAGGTTCTCCTTCCTTTTCCCATAAAATAAAAAGAAACTGGTGTTAGACCAGGCCAGACTGCTGTGACAGCCAGTTAACAGAAATTCAGAAAAGGCCTGGATATTGAAATGAACAAGTACAGTGCATGCGTGTGATCAGACTAACCCCAGATGTTAGTAGAGGGGGCTGTTTTTAAACTTGTCACCTGTAGTCAGGAGCAATCTCTCCCCCTTGACTGTGAAGATACTCCTGGGTAACTGAGTCTAAGATGTTTGACAAGCCCTGGAGGCTGGAGGTGTTTAAGCAGCGCTGAAGCTGGTGAGGTTCAGGGTTTGCCCTACTACCTCTCTTGAGGGAGGACACCTGTCAAATCCTTTCTCACCTTTCCCTTGCATGCTTGTTGCTAATGTGCTATCTCTGATCCACGTTAGATTTGTTGGCTACCTTGTTAGGCTAAAGACGATCGTTATATTTGGATACTCAGTGTCTTCCCTTGGCTGCTGCTCCAGAGCCTGGACATTCTGCAGGCTGCCCATGACTGACTTCTGGAAATTTAGAAATTGCAAAGGGATCTAACATCTTATGAGGTAAGGGAAGTAGAGGCTCTGCAAGGCTCATGCCACCCCCCAAAGCCCGGGATATATTTCTTAGGCACCTACTATGTGCCAAACTCTACCAGAGAGACAAAAATCACCATAAACACTTAAAAATGAGGGTTAGAGTAGATTGGGGAAATGAATGACAAACACACAAAAACTAATATTTTGTTATTCGCAGAATGGTCATGCACCAGCAGCAGCACCTTACCTGGGTGCTTGTTAGAAATGAAGCACCTCTGGCCCCACCCAAGACCTAAAGAACAAAATCTGCATTTTATCAAGATCCCAGAGAATTCAAGTATACATTAAAGTTTGAGAAGCCCTGCTATGTAGTATACAATGCAGATTATAAGCAACATGACAGTGGAAATAATAATGGCCATTATCTAAAGAGCCTGTTGAAGGCTGCATATATCTAAGAGCTTCATAACAGCCCCCTGAAGTAGATTCTATAGTATCTCCCATTTTACCGATAAGAAGACTGAGACTCAGAATGGTTAAGTAACTTGTTCGAGGTCATATAGCAAATAAGGTTAGAACCAAGATATGAGCTCAGGTATTCTGGCTCCAGAATAAAAAATATACAGAGATATAATTCATGTGCAATGAAGGTCCTTAATGTAACCTAAAAAGCTTCCAAATAGTATTTTCCTACTAAGTAGCAATTAGACTTAATTGTCTCATCCATAGATACAGGCATTTGTACCTCACCAGTCTGATGTAAGGATTGAATTAAACTCTGTAAGTAAAGTGCCTTGCATGGCACGTGGCACATAGTAGGTGCTCATCAAAGTCCATTACCTTCCTTTAGGTATCCTTAATGCCTCAGTCAAGGGAGGTGTCAGACACAGTTCTGGTCTCCTCGCCTCCCTGCTCAGAATCCCTCCTGGCTTCTCACTGCTTATAGAGAAAGTCCTGACACCTTGGCGAGTCTCTCCACCTTCCTTCCAGTCTGGTTTGTTGCTGCATTCAACGCCTCTTCAGAACAAAATCTCGCTTTCTCTTCACTCACCTTCCTGCCCCCATACCACATATTCTGTTCCCTTAGAGTATAGCTCCCTTCTCTATAGCCACCCAGCATTCATTTGATGTTTTTTGATACTTATCAATCTTCCCAAATGTGAAATTACTTAACCTGACTGCATCTCGGTTTCCTCATCTATAAAACAAGGAGAGGCGAAGCTAGCTCCTGCCTTAAGGAGTGTTGTGAGGATTGACTTAGCTAATAGGCATAAAGTATGTAGAGCTGGGCCTGCCACATACTAAGTGTTGATCAAACTCTCTTATAATATCTAAGAAGATGTCAACCTAGATTAAAGGAGTAAATAATAATTCCTGCTGTTGATGTATAAACCTGCTGTGTCAGTGATTGTGTATGGCACTTACTAGTCATTGAAACAGCTCTGTGAAGTAGGAATATTGTTTTTTATGTACAGCTGAGGCAACTGAGGTCTGAAGCATGTGAACGGTAGAGCCAGTACCAAGCTGAGGGCTGTCTGAGTTGACACTGGCAACATGGCTCTCTGGGCCAAGAGCCAGAATACGGAGGTTTCAGACACAGCTCTGTTCAGTTCCATAAGCATTTATTGAGCACTTACTATATGCTATGCACTGAGTTAGGCCCTGGACACTTAGTGCAGCCTGAGGTGGTAGAGAAGAGGAGGTTATGCTTAAAATGAGTCTTGAAGGATGAAGTGATCTGGAGGTGGCCGGATGATGGAGCAGAGGGGAGACTGTTCCAGGATGAGGATAAAGCATGTACAAAGGCACTGAGGCACTGCCTTGCAAATCCACTGCAAATGCACTTACGACTCCAGACAAGTCTACTTGTCCCTCAAGGCCTCAGGTTTATCATCTTCAGCATAAAGCATGTTTGACATGCCTGTCCCCAGATCTCTCTTGACTTTAAGTTCCATGTCCAAGGATGCAACAGTCCATTGAAAAATCACGCTTTTGAAAGCCATTCAATGATACAGACCCAATCACGGATATGGTCCTTATTTTGTGAAACAACCAAAAAAAAAAATCGTATATACACAGAAAACTAAGATTGGGGGGAAATGCCCCATATGGTCTCAGTGCTTATTCCTGGATGTAGACTGTGGGTGATTAAATTTTTCTTCTTTATTTTTTTATTTTTTTAGTATTTATCACATTTTATTTTAATAAGTGTAATAGTTTTAAATCCTATAAACATTCATGAAGTTTATTTTAAAAATTCTAGGGATTAAGGATGAGGCTTTCAAACGTTGTTATTTCTTTAAAACCATAGCCCATCAATAGCAAAACAGCTTAGCGAATACAAGCACAGACTAGGGCCTGACTCCAAAAGTTCAAACACTAGTTCTGCAACTCCAGCTGCATGACCTTGGGTAAGCTAATCACCTCCAGTCATTACAACTGAAAAAAATATTTCACAAAACATATTTACTTTACCTCATGTAAACCATGCTGCTGATCTTTAAAAAATCATTCTAGTTCATTTTTTTAAAATGAAGGTTATAACCCATGACATCAGGAATCAGCAAAATTTTTCTGGAAAGGGCCAAATAGTCAGTATCTTTAGCTTTGTGGGCCGTTTGATTTGTCACAATTAATCAAAAGTAAAAAAGCAGCCATAAACAAAATGTAAACAAATGAGTGTGGCTGTGTTCCAATAAAACTTAATAAAAACAGGCAGTATATAGGTTTAGCCTGTGGGGTATAGTTTGCCCATCTCCACACTATACAGATTTACTCACTCATTAATGGGCTGTAAACTACAGTTTGAAAAATGTTGGGATTAGAGTTGTTTTTACCCTGGCCAGATAAAATAAACTGCAGCAATGCTCAAGGTACAAATGGATCGTGTTTTACAACTTTGTTTCTTAAGTGAATTAGTTGTAATTCAACATACATATTTTTTGGTGGTTGAGATGCCATGCCAGCCCACAAAAGCCTACATATAGCCTTGTATAAAATGGGTCTAATATTCGGTCTTCTCACTCTAGCATATCCCCATTCATCAAATTTGAATTTCTCCGGGACCTACTAGCACTGTGCTGGGCATTTTAGGGGACTATTGTGTCAGATGTGATCACTGCTCTTAGAAGATAAGAAAGATGAGGAAGTTGAATTCTTCCTTTGGGAAAAGGCTTCTGCATCCTGCTTAGGATGCCAGGAACAGCTATTGAGGTTCCCAGGGTGTTAACTCAAGGAGTCCTTATGTTGGGGAATATTTGGGTTCCCACCTGTGTTGTGTAAACAAATCAGCTGTGAGATGTGTAGCTAATAACGGTTAAAAGTAATGAACTCTGATTGTTATTTTATACATCGCTATATTACTGGCATTTTTCTAGGCCACATCAGCCTGGGAGTGATACAGCCCATAGATTGTCCACTTTTTGAGTCCTGCTCCCTAATGCAAGACTGGTTTGTGTATGAGAGAGGGAGAGAGGGAGGGGGGGGGGGAGGAAGGAAGGAAGGGGGGGGGGGGGGAAGGAAGGAAAAAAGAAAAGAACAGAAAAGAGTAAAGCAAAGGAGAAGGGTGTAGTGGAATTTGGTCAACTTTTTCAGCTGCCCAGAACCACTGATGACCTTACTATATTTGGAGAATTTCCCATATTATTAGTCCATGGTTCAACAAGGTAGAATTTTACCTTTCCAGACTCCCTTTCAGCTATGGTGCAGGCATGTGACCTGGGCTCCAAGCAAGTGGTCTGACATAGGTAGAATACAGAGCTGACAAGGATGGTGGCAGAGACTTACGGCTTTCAGGGCTAATGGTAACAAAGGCCCTGCTGGGAGTGTCCAATGCTCAGCATCAGTGGTGAGAAGGTCAAGTGTCTGTGCCCAGTCATGGAGGCTGTGAGGTCTCTGCTGGAGCAGTCCTGGGGTACAACTTGGGTACTGTTCCAGCTCATGTACCCTCAAGGCCTGATTTTCTGACTTCAATGCCCACCAGAAGACTTCTAAGCTCTGCTAAACATTTAGACTCATTGGACTACCACATGTCACATGTGGCCCAGTAAACCATCATCAGATTTTTTTTTTTTTTTAAGTAAGAGTCCTAATGGCAATTCACCCAACCATCCCAGAGCCATCCTCTGCCCAGGTGACACTCAAGGGCAAGGAGATGAGATAAACTTGGGTGGTTGTGGAAACTCTCCTAGTTTATGAACCCCAATATCTATTGTAACAATTCCATAAAAATAGGTTCCAAGGTTCCTGCAAGGGCAGTTACAAGAGTCAATGAATTCAAGGAAGCCCAAAGCTCTGAATATTTATGCAGTATTGATAGTACTACCAAGCCAGATCTATTTACCAATCTAGGGTAAATTAGACCATAAGCAATGCTGCTTAGTAACACAGTTGATACTATAATTTTTAGAGGTTTCCAGGAGAATGGAGCTGGAGAATTAACCGAAGGTCATATTCTCATGCAGAAGGGAGAAGGGTTTGGTAACCTCTGCCTACACTGGACCTCCCAGAGGTTCTCTTTCCACTTTAAGCAGTTATAGTAGGTTCAGCTTTTACAACTAAGCATTCCTACTAGTAGTGCCACTTGGATCAAGACACCTCCACTCACTTGGATTCTGATATATTCCTTCATGGGGAAGAATGGGGAAGAGTTATAACTAGAATGCTGGAAAGTTTGCATAATCTTGAGTATGTCCATTGGAGTGTGATAAAATTTGAGTATCACTTGTCACATATGCCACAGATGAAAAAGCATTAAGAACTAATGTGTTTGGGTGTCACAACACATCAGTTGAGTGAGTACAGAGGGAGTGTCTTGGAAGACACTTTCTGTTGTGTTTGTTTTATTAATTCTATTTCTTTGAGTGTCAATTCTTCCATGTGTTAAGTCTCTTTTGTTTCTCCCATTAGTTTTCCTTGAATAGCTGATTGGTGATTGTATACTTATGTTTGTGGTTGAGAGACCCCTGATAGACAATCTGCCATATTCGTTTGCAAAAGAAGTGAGAGTTGCCACTGCCTATGTATAAATTCTAGTTTGTTTTCAGGGAGATTGGGGAAGAGTAGAACTACCTAATTGTCTAGTCTTCTGGGTAAAGCTGATCACTGTTTCTCTCAGCCATTACCAGCTATCACAGGCAACAAAATACTTCTATTTATCTTATTTTTTTCACTTTGTGGTAACAAATTCCTGAAATCATCCATGACAAACACATCTAGGTATCACTGATATTTCCAGTTGTCACAGATTTAAGATGATTCCATTTAAGAACAGCAACCTCATGTGGCCTCTACCATCAAAATTAAGGTATTTATATTTATCATTACTATGTGGGACATAAATATTGCCTAACTATAATCTTACAAAATTTATCTGAGTATTTTTTTTTAAATAAAAAATACCTAAATAATTTCAGAAGTTCAAACACTAGTAGCCAAAGTTCTGGGAAAACTTAAATTACAGAAATTTTACACTGGCACTGAGCTTCTTCAAAATCCCACATGAAAAATGAAACTATCCAAAACAAATGCAGTAAAGCTAAAACTGTGCCCACATGAAAGAATAAAATGGTGTGCATGTAGGCCTAGTTCCAAACACTCCAGCCAAGAAAGGTTCTTCTGACAAGTAGAAGTGGTTCCAGGCACAAAACAATCCATGCTTCAGTCAACAAATATTTCCCAGGATTTTTGCTGAGCGTAAACAAAAACCAATAATATTCAGCCCTTGCTCCTGAAGAGCTTGGACAGTCTAGTGGAAAACCACATAACCACCGTGGCCCTACCTGACTTTGACAGAATAGAAATAGAGTCAAGGAAATGTTGTTTGATCTCGGGGGACAAAAAGGAGACAGAAAGAAAGGGAGACCAATAACTGCCAATTTATGTCCTCCCTCCCACTGAAAATTTTTCGTTTCGAGGTTTAGGTACAGTGTTAGTCTCAACACTTGACTGAAACAGGCCCTCTCTCCTTCTGCATGTGTTTTCAGATGCTAAACACCAATGCCTAGTCCATCAGAAACAAGAAGAAATAGCTTTTATCTAAAAGAATTCACACAAAGTCTTCTATAGGGACAATGATAACAGATTTTAGAGCAAAAAAACCCAGAAGTCTATCTGACTCCCAAGTCCATACTCTTTCCAGAGATTCAAAGTGAATAGAACTCAGAAAATGATCAAGTTCCACTTTGTGTTTTGTGCTGTTACCTAAAAATTCAACCAAAAAGGAATGGAAAGACTGAAATAATTGACTCCAACAAATTCCAGGACATGTTCTCTTTACTCTGCTCTCCCTCACAGCTCATGTCTCTTTAAAAGTTGTCCTAGAGAATCTGAAATCCTTAGATGGTCTCCCTAGACTTACAGCTATTTCAACTATACTTTGAATTCTGAAATAGGTTCTAGAAGGGAAGATGGAAAAGGCATATTAGAAAATGTAATGGGAACCATGCAATTGCGTTGAGCAGGAGGCAGGAAGTACATCATATGATGAGGTTTATATTTTAGAAACTTCAGTCTGGTGGCTGCGAGGAGGATGGAGCTGGTCAGGATAGTAACCTTCACTTCCAAGGAGATCATCTAGAAACCAAATGTATTAACGGAAGTAAGAGGGAACGAGGTCCTAAACCATGCGGTAGCAGCAATCTGGGGAGGAAGGAATAGAGACACGAGAGGTGTCACAGATGTAGCATCAATGAAACCCTCAATGAAGCCTACTGACCAGTTGGCCACAGGAGGGAGTGTGGGGTAAGTCGCAGTTTTCTGATTGGGGGATGATGGGGATACCATTCTTAGAGACCAGGGGTAAAGGAGCAGCAGTTGGTTTGGGACGAAAGACGAGGGCTTCAGTTTTGTGGTGGTTGTGAACACTCCATATGGAAATGTTCATAGGCAGCTAGATCAATGGATCTGTTCATTCTTTCGTTCTACAAATACTTGTTGCCTTCCCACTGTGCACCAGATGTTAAGCTTGGCATTCGTTGTGCAGTGATGACGAGAACAGGTGTGTCCTCTGCCCTCACGAAGCTTATAGGCAATAAACAAACGCAGAAATACATGTATAATTACGGATTATGCTAAGTGTTGGGCAGAAAAGAATAAATACTCTGAGAAGAACCAGACTGAGAGCATGAGACTTGACAGTGGAAACCAGAAGGCTGAGTGGGATGAAAAGGTTCTGGTGCTCAGAGGAAGTGATGTCTGGCTGGAGACGGAGAGGGGGTCATCTGCCTAGAGGCGGGAGTTGAGAACAACATGAGAGGGGCCAATCAGAGAAATTGTGCTATTGTACAGGCTGTGGGGTGGGGTGGGGGGCTGAAGACCTACACGCCACAGAGACTGAGGGTTTCTATTCTCTCAACCCTCAAGATTCACACTCTCAGAACGCAAAGTCTTGGTGTTTCTTACTGACCTTATTTTCTGCCCAGGGACCATGGAAATTCTGCCCCCTCTCATCCTGGGCATGTTTGGCACATGAGAAGAGGCACAGGGCACCCACTGCTTTGGCTTGGATTGCAGGAGACCTGATAATCCTTTGATTAAGTTAATTCCAGACTGAATTGAAGTATTTATGCTAACTTGGGATTCTTTGGGGAAAAAAAAGGCAACTTCTGTCTAGCCCTGGCTCCATCCTCTTTCCTTACCGAAAGCCAAGAGATGTGGTTTTGTAAAGGAGCCCAGTTAAGCCCTAATCCATCCTGGCAGAAATGGAGCATCCAATGAGAATTTCAAAACAACTTGGAACCATTTAACAGAGAAAAGTCTACTTGAGCCCAAACAGAGTTGTTCAGCTACATGCAGATAATATCTACAATAGAAGTGAACATTTATTAAGCACTTACTACATGCTAAATATTATTCGATTCATCTAATCTTCAAACACATCTACAAAAGAGTTACTCTTAGTAGCCCTATAATGCAGATGAAGAAACTGAGGCACAGAGAGGTTAAGGCACTTTCTCGAAGCTCCCTGGCTTTTACTTAGAAGAGCCTGGACTTGCACCCAGAAGTTTGGGTCACAGAGCCTGTTCCCTTAACCACCGCTTTAATAAACAGGCGTCATTACTTCAGCAGTTGGAGTAAACAGGCCTGTGTGGAGGAGGGGCCTCGACTTGTGAGACGCTGTGTGATGACTTTGGGGACCTGTCCCCAGAGGAAAAGCAGATGCCTCCAAGCAGCGCCTCTCCTGAGCGTTGTGTCAGATACCCTGCCTCTGAGAGGTTGAAATCATCCTTAGAGAATCCTGGCTTTTTCAGGTCAAAGGGAACTGGAAACTACTTAGTTCAGCCGCTAGTTTACAGTTGGGTAGACTGAGGCACAGGGAAGCAGAGGGACAGTGCCAAGGAGCAGCAGGAGCCAGGTCAGAGGGAGCTCCATCTCCCAGGAAGCTCGCCCTTCCTTCTCGCTTGTTTTTCCTTTTCCGTGAGGATTCTGCTTTCCTCACCAAGCCGGTCTCCCGCCCACCTGGGAAGCCCACTCCGGCTGAGCGCTGAGCGGGTTTGCTTATAGTCCAACCTCCTCACTACGCCCCCAGGTCCCAGGGAAGCCGGGACAGGAAGATCAGACGCCTCCCATCAAAGGAGCTGGCATCCCCCAAAGCTGCCTTCACAAGGTAGCGACCCTGCACTACAGAGGCCCTTGCTCGTCTGGAATTTGCAGACCTGCTCTTCTGACCCAGGCCATTTTCATCCTGAAATGGACCAGCCCTATGTAATCCCATTTCAAAGACCCTACCTGGGTCTCAGATACCCTCTCAGGGCACCAGGTTCCCACCTGGACCCCTCTAGTGAATTTCTGGGAACTGGGCAGTTCTGACTCCAGCACCCCTCCTCTCCCCAAACTTCCCCGGAGGCAGGAGCCACCCTCTCACGACAAAGCAATATAGGCCAGAGGGCAAATCATCTCTTGGGCTACCCAAGATGAAGGCACGTCTTACCTTTCCACCTGGAGGTTGACTTTGGAAGGCTCTACGTTGGGATTTTCCCACTCCATTTGCGGGCAGTGCATGAAATAGCAAAGGGTATACAGGGCCTCAGGCTCCCAGTAGAGCGCCCCCTGCTTGTGGTGCAGGGGGGTGCCATTGCCATGGTGCTTGACATTGAGGGGCTGCAGGTGATGCATTGCTCGGGACACCAGGTCACCTGTGGACAGAAGTAAGATTTCAGAGCCTTTAGGCAGTGAAGACTTGCAGAGAAGATGTTTCTGAAGATCTCTGAGAAATCCTGTCTTACAGATAGGCTCAAGGTCACAAGGTTAGCGAGAGGCAGAGACAAGATTCCAATTTGGTCTGACTCTAGTGCCTGCACTCCTCACCTCACCTTGACCTAGTCCTTTTTTTCCGGGACAGGCCGATGCAGCCTTGGCCAGCTCCAAGTCCATCTTGAGGCAATTTGGCATTATGCAGCCAAGGTGTTAACGAATGTTCTTTACCCTTGATTCAGTAATTCCATTTCTGGGAATCTGTCCCAATATTATACTCCAAAATGCAGCAAAAGCTTCATGCACAAGGATTTTCAACCAGACATTATTTACAGGATCAAAAATTTGACAAAGAAACAAATGTTTAAAAATAAGAACATGGTTAAATAAACTCTGGTACATTCACATGATAAAATCATAAACTTATGCAGTCATTAAAAATGTCTGCATGGAGGTGCAATATCATGAGAAAAATTCTTATGTTAAAATAGTAAGTGGGGGGAAAAGTGAGATTTAAAATTGCATACAGTGTGATTAGGATGATGTTATTAAAAACTCTGCACTGAGTAAATACCAGAAAAAAAATACCAAAATGTTGACCAAGGATTTCTCTGCCTCATGGGATTGTGGGTGATATTCCCTTCCAACTTTTCCGTACTTTCTAAATTTTGATTTATGGCATGTGCTCCTTGGTATTATCACAATAATAAGCTTACCGAGGTAGTGTTTACTTTCTGGTACCTTCCATCTAGGGTCAGGTTGGAGTACACTCACTTTCTGTTTTTGAGAGCTCCCAGAAAAAAAGCTCAAAACAAGAAAAATCAAAAGGGAGTGGAAAGGAGAAGAAGGTCTGTGTTTGGGGGCCCTGCACCACGCCTCTAATTCCCCAAGACATTGGGAGGCCTTTGCCTCTGGTAGGCTAACCATCTCCTCTGAGCATCTTCAGCTTGCCCTTCACTTCCAGGTTCCCTGCCTTTGCTCTTGTTGTTGGCTCACCTTAGAGCAACCTTTCCTTCATTCTCCCAACTACTGAAGGCCTTCAAGGCCATGATCAAATGTCACTTCTTCCATGAAGCCCTCCAGAACGTTCCCACTAAGAATCAATCTTCCCTTCCCCTGTGGTCCTGCAACACCTGCTAATACAGTCTAACACGTTATTTGTTTAATTCTGTCATGTTTCCCAGGTGGCTGTCTACACGTCTGCTTCCCCTGTTGAATCTCAAGGGCAGAGACCACGAGTCATTCATTGCACTGTTCCTGAAAGAGTAGTTAGTAGTTAGGAACATGCTGTCTAGACTCAAGACTGTCATTGCCACCACCGTCACCACTACCATCATTTTCAACATCATTATCAGCATCCTTGTCAGCCTAGTCCCTGGATCAGAGGTCTCAAGGATGTCTCTAAGCAGGGCTGACCATGGGAGATGAAACCGGCACAGGTATTTGGCAATCACTAGCTCCATTTTAAACTCTGCTCTATGTTTGTGTTATCTGCTGCTTCACCTGTCAGCTTCATGAACCCCAAATAACTAATTACTTGTAACTAGCTGCCTTGGAGTTTGGCTCTAGGAATCTCTCTGAGAATCTATGTATAACCCGGTTTCCCAAACGTCAGCCATCTGGGAAACCCCATCATGACTTCTCATATCTGTGTGCCGCAGGTACAATTTATTTACTTAATATTTTTCTTTAAATTGGCTTGTTCTTTTACACAAATAAATTCATTTTAGAAGGAAACCTCCTATCAGTGCCATAAATGCAAAACCAATATTTTTCCTGTGCTCATAAAAAATTCATAGCAATTAAAAATTGAGAGTGTTTATGTATCACCTACGACATTCTCCAATGCAGCCCATTGGGAAAACGCTGCTGTAACCAGCCAGACCCAGGCTATGGGTGCAGCTGCAACTGATCTGCCCTGCATGCCAGATGAGACTGCCCTGGGGCACAGATTTTAATGGTGAGCTCTTTCTGCCCAAGCCGGGCTTAAACAATGCCTTCAACTGCTTTCCCTGCTCTTCATTTCATCCATGGTCCCCTATGGCTTATCTGGGACTGGGGACAGCAGACTCTCAGAAAAGAGCCCACCTACGTTTCAAACAAGGAGAACGACTCCCTTGTCCTTGTCCAAGCGGCAAGGGTTGTTTTGTTTTGTTTTTTTGGTTTTGTTTTGTTTTGTTTGCTGGTGGCTCTGAGGAAAAGATAACCCAGAAATCCTTTTTACGCACCATTGTAAATTAATGGCCCCACTGAATGAGGGCAACAAGTTCACAGCTTAGTGTGAGAAGACAACAAAAAGAGGCATTTTTTAAAATGAAGCCCTCTGTTTTCCCTTTAAACAACAGAAAGCAATTACCGTAATTAATGACTGTCTGAGGGGGATTTAATTGAGAGCTTGGAGGCATGACTGGGATGTGAGCAGAAGAGTTGAGACAAGATCTCAGAGGCCTCCAGGATGGGATTGGATGGGACCAGATGCCGAGTCAAGTTGGTTCAAGAAAAGCCAGGGCCTCTGATTTTTCCCCTGGTCTCAGTTGGGGAGACTGGGTGGATCTGATTTCCCCAGCCAGACCTACTCACTGGCTCAAGGAATGCGATCTGGACTGCCCGCCAGACTCTAAGTCCATTGTGAAGGTCAGTGTATCACCTTGCAAATTTCCTACGGCTTGTTATTAAGGAATCACCAACCTGTGTCAATTGGGGACCTTTTTGGTATCCTGATTTAGCTTCTCATTCAAATATTTTAGTGATATAGAGGTTCAGTTTCAGTTCTTTGAGTTCAGCTTTCAGTTCAACAGCCTTTACTATTTGATTGGAGTTTCATGAAGAGTTCCCCTCACCTGTAGCATTTTCTTCAGCTTTTGTTTCACAGACTAGTTCATTGTGGGTCATTCATTTATTCATTTGACATTCGACAGATATTTCCCAAGCTATGGTGATGTGTTAGGTGCTCAGAAGGCAAAGCTGAATTAGTCACAGCATATCGAAGTGGAAAAAGGAAGAACTAGGTTGGAATTATGACTCTGTTACTGAGTAGTTGTGTGACCTTGGGTCATTTATCTTTCCCAGGCTCAGTTTTCTTATCTGTGAAATGAGAATAATACCTTTAATGTATTTAAAGCACTTGGTACACAGTGTAGGCACCCCAGAAATAGTGGATATATTTTCACCACAAGTCATAACAGGCTGGACAAAGATGGATGGCTCTGGACATCACTGGTGATCAAGGTGGTTCTCTAGATTTTAATATGATGCTTTGAGGATGGAGGCAGGGGGTCAGGGTAGGGAGAAATCTCAGCCTGCAGGGGTGGGTCCCCATCTAGGTGCCTGGTGAGGTGCTTGGTAACTAACCTTTGTGAATTTTTGCATCTCCAATTTAGTTTTGAGGACAGTGTCCACAAATGCATCCTACAGAGCAAACTGCAGGTCCTCAGCCGGAAGAAACACAGACCCAACCAACTCCCTGTTCTTACAGAGGGGACATTCGTTCCCCTTGTAACATATGGAAACGTCTGCTGAGCTTCCCCCAGGAGGCGTCTCGTCTAGTGGTGAGGTGTGAAAGCTCTGCCTTGTTACCTGGACTCAATCTCCAACCCTTCAGCTCACAGGTGTGGCTGATGACAGGTGTGACATCTATTTCCATGCCAGTGTGGACGAGAATAGTTCCATTGGAAATAGTTCCCTTGTTCAATAACGTCAGTTACTGTTGTATTAGTATTGGCCATTAATAAAGCCACGGTCAGGGGCTCTGTCCTTGAGCCTGATTCAAGAAGAGAAGGGATATCTGGGAACAAATTCTCTCTACTTCGCCTTTGCTCAAAAACAGCAGTTTCTAGAATCCACACTGGCAGAGTAACCTTTGAATATGAAGAACAACTCTCTATGTACACAGAGAGAGCAAGGCTGTATTGATTCAGACCACAGAGCAAGCCTGTCTAAATTATAGTCAGATCAGAAAAAAAAAGCCAATTTTATTACCTTCAGTCACCCACGTGGCTTATCAACGTGCTTCCTCCCATATGTTCTATGAAGCCCACTTAATGAATGTACAAAACCCCATAGTAATTAGCACCACCCATTTGTATGCCAACAATTCATATGCGAAAGTCAACACTCAACCACAATGACAGCATTTAATTTGCAGAGCAAATTGTCCTTAAAAACAATTTATGCAGCAAACCGCTCCTGCACACTGCCTGTTTAGGTGAAGTGCAGATTTGTTTAGCAAATCCTTTCAAGAGAGCTCTGGAATTAAGTAGGGCCCCAGCCCAGGGAGGAGTCCTTATGATACCCCAGGACAAACTTTGAGGCCTCAGGGGTCAGTGGTGGACCAGCTGGAGTGGGGGCTTCCTCCCAGGTTATGCCTATGCAGACATGACCCAGCTCTGTAGCCAGCCTCTGTGTTTCCAGTGTCCTGGGCACATCTCAGCATTTCTTCTTAGAATGATGTTTCCCCCAGGGGGCTGCTCCGACCCTCTGTATCTGAATCTCCAGGGAGCTGTTAAAATGCAGACACTTCCTTATTCTGTTCCAGTTGTTGTAAGATATCTCAAAATATCCTTCACACACTTCACCACCTCAAAATAACGGGGTCATCAGAGCTGCTGCTAAATCTTGTTAATGCGCTAATAAAAAAGCATCGTTTATGCCACAGTTTAGACGAAAATTTCAGTGTGATTGCTTTCTTTTTGTAAACTTACATATTTTATGCATTTAAAAATATTCTGAGGCAGGGTCTACGGGCTTTATTGCCAAAGGGGTTCATGGTACCCTCAAATTTAAGAAAAATCGAATGACTGGTTGGTAACTGTAAGAGCTG